>JAOTQH010247161.1:0-12207 GCA_025631255.1 Cornus kousa | reverse complement strand
AATAGCTAAAGATCAAAAAAGATATATATATATATATATATATATATATATATTAATTATATGTAATAGGTTTTTAAAACATTTTCCTTTTAAAAATGTATTTGTCATTTTGAATAGTAACCAAACAATAAAAATGTTTTTTTTAAAAATATTTTATGCGAAAAGAAACAGATCATAAGAAACAATAAATTCACATACTTTGCAAATAGATTTTCGATCAAAGTGGGACATGACAAGTTTAACCTAGGGTTTAGATTGGGACCTGGATCAAACTCAAATTTTCTCTTAGCCTATGTTTGATATAATGGAAAATAAAATAAATGATAACATTAGTTATGAGAGAAAAGAAAAGAAAAGAAAGAGAAAGAGAAAGAGAAAGAGAAAGAGAAGGAGAGGCTTTTGTTAACCATATATTGTATTTAGTTGAAAAAAAGAAAAAAAAGAAAAAAAAAGAAAAAAAAATTGTTAGTAATCAACTAATCATATTTGGGGAAATAAAGAAAAGGAAATGATACTATTTAATGAATTTACCATTGCACTCTTTTTTATTTTATTTTTATTTTTTAAAAAATACTAAGAATAAGGGCAAAATGGATGTTAAAATTTTTTTTTATTAAACTTTATAGCGAGGGACGGTCCCTGAACATTAGGGGGGTTTGGGGGGCAAGAATGAATTTTTAAAATAATTTTAGAAGGGCAATAGTAATATTTTAAGGATATATAATGAAAAAAAGAAAAAAATAGCAATGAAAAAAGAAAAAAATAGCAATGTATATCAGGGCCCCACGAAGGTATGTCTATGTTATAGTCCTTTCCTTTCATTTTTCCTCCAATTTTTTAAAGAATAACAAAATTCCTAATTTGTATCCCTTCAAATCTCTCCATTTACTCACTTTTTTTTTTTTTTTTTTTCCTTAATAATTTATACCAAACATTGCATTCCCCCTCCATCACTCTTTTTTTTTTTCAATTCTTTCATTTATCTCAGAATAAACTGGTCCTTACACACTAAACCGGTTCTCGGTAGAATAGATGGTGGAGACCACTCTTGAAAAAGAGTGGACCTACAAAAGTGGGTCCACCTGACCTCACCGCATTTAGAACGTTGACAGGTCAGTTGTAACGTATCTCAACCCAGTAAGACACTTGTTTCCGACTTTATTAAGAGAAGTATCGTATTCACAGAATCAACTAAGAATTGTATCGAAATCTGCCCATTTTTAATGCCCAAAACCTCGTGCTCTCTTCAAACTCCAAACCCTCCTGGCCTGCTCTCTCTCCGATTCACATTGTCAGCCACTGTAAGTTCTCTCTCAATCAAATCCTAATTTTATGTGTTTTTTTATTGTGTGAATACTTTATATTTATATGTATTATATATACAGATATATGCAAATTCTATGTATAGAATTGTTTGCAAGATCAGAAACTGACCTAAGAATGTAAGAATTTATCAATTCAATGATAGATTTTACTAATTCTGATTAACCGTTTTGGTTCTAATTTATACAAGAACGTATTGAATTGTAGATTATATTAATCAGATTAACAGTTTTGGTTGGTATTTATATAAGAATGTATTGAATTTTAGATTATGTTAATTGTGATTAACAGTTTTGGTTGGAAAATATATGTATTGTGGATGGTTTCTGACCAAAACTTTTTGTTCTGTGTATGGATATGATTGTGCTGGTGAAAATGTACTGTTGTTCTTGTTGATATAATTGGGAAAAAATTGAAACTGGTTCAGTAGTTTTAGTATCTGGAACTTTGAATAAACCATGAGTGAAACTCCCAGTAAAAGGTTGCATGAGGAGGGTGGTGGTGGCAGTGGCAGTGATGGTACTGGTCATTCCTCCTCTTCGAAACATCCACGGTATGATTTGGTTCAATTCCCTTCCAATGTTGGGCCAAAGCTGACTCGTTCGTCTGTTGTGAATGAGTACCATACTACTACTTCCTTTGATATGGGGCAGGAAGCTCGGGTGTTGAAGATTCCTCGTGCTGATTGCCGTGATGTGGATGGAAGGTCGCCCATGTTTTCCATGTATTGTGAGTCGTCATCCCCAAAAGTTTTGCAGCCTGACCTTTCCATCGCCTTGGAAAACAGGTTGGAAGTAAGAGATTCGAAAGAGACTAATAGGGATCTC
The DNA here is from genome assembly GCA_025631255.1 of Cornus kousa. Classification (NCBI taxonomy): domain Eukaryota; kingdom Viridiplantae; phylum Streptophyta; class Magnoliopsida; order Cornales; family Cornaceae; genus Cornus; species Cornus kousa. The sequence goes on along the minus strand of JAOTQH010247161.1, from coordinate 10,057 downwards.
AGGGTTGAGCAATGCGACATGAAGGTAGAATCGAGGGAGTTGTACCTAGGCGCTAAAGGTGATAAAGATGTAAGAGTTGAGAGTAGAGGGGATGATAACAAAGAAACCAAGTATGATAGGGATGCTATTCCTGATCCTGAATACAAGGGTGATCCAAAAATGGAAAAGGATGTTTATGGTGCAGTGAGTAGTCACCTAAAATGGAAATATTCGAAAGAACAGAAAATGGGAAAAAGGTATTCTGATGCTCGGGTTGAAATGGTGGATCCTTGGCATACTTCGCGTTCTAATTTGTCCAGTCCAGTTGAGGTTGAAAAGGATGGCTTGACCACTGAAGTGAAGGATTACGTTGCAGCGCATGAGGCTGTTGGGGAAAACAAAGTTGATTTGAAAGTTGTGGATAAATTGAAGGGGAAAGATAGGAAAAGGAAAGAGGGGAAGCACCGGGAATGGGCAGAAAGGGATCGTACGAACAACTTGCAACTAGGTAATGGTAGTGGTGAGGGCAAAGAATCAATAAAGGATGTAGGAGAAGCCGAGAGGTTGGAGAGGGATAGAAAGGATTGTTTGAAAGATAAGGAGAAACTGAAGGAGAGGGAGAAGGATCATGCCAAGAGAGAAGGATGGAACAAAGTTGAGAAAGAGGGTTCACACAATGAGAAGGAACCGGTGAATGTATCTGGCAGCACACCGGGGCAGGAAAATGCAATGTTAGAGCAGAAGAAACAGAAAGACCATGACAGCTGGAAAACTGTTAATAAGGGAGCTAGAGAGAGGAGGAAAGAAAGAAATGCTGATGCAGAAGGCGAGAGACCCGAAAATCGCGGTAGGTGCCATGAAAAGGAATCAGACGATGGATGTGTGGATGCTGAAGGAGGTATGGAGAGGGAAAAAGATGTTTCTAATTATGGAGTTCCGCAGCATAAGAGGATGCTACAGCCAAGGGACAGTCCCCAAAAGGAAAACCTTGAGTCCCGTTTTATATCCTGTACTCAAGATAATGAAGGGTATGCCTTTCGTATTTTCTTATACTATGGTTTAATTACAAGCTTATGTAGCGTGATAATTTTTTCGCTTTAGTTCATGCTATTTTTCTTGAGTTACGCTCTTAAATCAAGATTATTCATCTTATTTGCCCTAATCAGCTTCTAATAGCTAAACTTTCAAATAAAATGAAATTAAAAAAAAAAAAAAAAAAACAGTGTTTTATAGTTGAGTTTCTCATCTGACTAGATCTGTTACAATGTTTGTCACATGTCATAAATCCAGAGTTTTGTTATTTTCCGAAAAAATAAATCCTGAATTTTATTATACTAAAGTGTGCGGAGTGAAGAAGTGGTCACATAGAAATAATGCAACCTTTTGCGTTTTTAAGACAAGCAATAATAATTACCTTCTTTAATTTGTCAAATTTAGTATTTTATCTTAATCACTTATCAGATATCACTAATTAGATTTGCTCCTGTATCGTGATTTAATAGAAATTTCTTTGACTTCTATAAGCATCATTTTTATTCTGAGATTCCAAGTGTATTTTTTAAGAGTCTAGTATGTTGTAGTGTAGAAAGCATGCATGAGTGATATTGCGTTGTAGCCTTGTAAGAAAAAAATCAAAATAAGGTGGAATACACCTAGATGCTATGGAAAAGTCCCATCTTCTCAGAATTATCTGACAACATATTGGTCCTGGAATTTGATATCACTCAAATTTACTTCTGCTCTTAGTTTTGTGCACCTATAGTTTTATTTTTCTTATTTCATTTATGAAGTCCACGATATTAATGGAAGGAAAATATATTTGATGTAATGGTATCATGATGTATACCAAAATGGAGGATGTGCGGTTGATATGCAACTGTTAGGTTTTTGGGATATGAATATATACTAAACTTTAACAGAAATAATCTCTCAATTATTCTAATATCATGTTCAGAAATTCAAACATCTCTCAGACCTATGCAGGAGAAATTCCAACTTTTGGACTTCTTGTATTGGATTATTTAAATTTACCAATATTTTTTGTTATGCATTTGGAAATATTCAGATTTTAGGCATCTACTGGAGAAGTTAAGACTGGAACTCAATGGTGATTTTTCTGTTGGACATCGTTTTGGAATCTTGAGATTTTCAATCATAAAGAATAGTTTATAGTAGGGGTGGCAAAATGGGTCATGACCAACCAACCCGCCCATATCTGCCTGTTTTAAAATGGATATGGGTGAACCAATTTAAAACATGGGTCAAAATGGATGATCCATATTCAACGTATTTTTATAGAGGGTTAAATGGGTTGAATATGGGTCATTCATTTTGACCCATGTTTCACCCATTATATAAGAGACAGTTTCACATCTTCTATTTGGCTCAAATTCACCACTTCCTTCTCTCTAAAATTTTCTCACACGATCCAAAATTCTCTCTCTAAGATTCTCTCTGCATCATCCTCTTTCTCTCTCTAAAATTCTTTGTAGTACTATAGTATTGCTCTGCTATCCACAACACATATACAATGTATTAGTGTGTATTATATATGCTCTGCTTTCCTACCAACAATATCCTTTACTTCTCTTGGTAATTCTTGCGACAATATCTAATGGTCCATCCCCTTCTCTCTCTCTTCATGTGCATATACATATGCAAACAATCTTCTTTTTTGGTTTATCTACTGCAAAAATAATAGAGACATTTGTCTTGAGGGAATCATTTTATGTCTCAGTCCAATGGGTTTACTAATAAGTTGACATTGACGAGAACTGTAAGTCAATTATGCAACTCAAGCAGTGGATTGTTCAACCCAAATTCTAATAGAGGACAGTGTTACTCTATTGAAGCATCTCCGAGATCATGGACTCCTCATGTATGTAATACTACGGCTCGAAACAAACCTATGTTTACATCTGTATTTCAAAGTAGGAATACCCGATTTATTCATTTAATTATTTATTCTATTAAAAGCTTAATAGATGATTTAATATAATATATATATATATATATATATATATATCATGCATGTCTAGTCATAAAATAAAATAATATAAATTTAAAGAATTTCCAAAATAAATTGGAGGATTTACAATTATCGATACATATTTTTGCAAGCTTTTATCCATCTAAAATAAAAAAACTATAATAATGAGATTATCCAAAATAATAACATTTCTTTTCCCTAAAACGGGTTGGTGGGTCATGACGGGTTAACCCGGCCCATTTGACCCAACCCATATTTAATCCGTTACAAGTGGTTTGAATATGGGTCACAACCCATATTTGACCAAACCCAACCCAAACCGCCCGTTTGCCACCTCTAGTTTATAATGTATTAGAGGAAAGAGATTTGTTTATAATTTTTTTTTCCCAGGGAAATGCTTAATGATCACTTATTCTTCTTTTTTTTTTTTCTTTTTTTTTTTTTTTTTTTTTTTTTTTTTTTTAAAAAAAAGAAAAAAAAGAGAGAGGGAGAAATGCTTAATGACCATACCATATATTCACATGTACAAAGAAGGTAACTAAAAGCTTTATGGTAGATGCTGAAAGCAGTTTAGGTAATTTTAATTTTCTTCATCTAATCTCAAATGTAACTTTGTAGTATGAATTGAAATAATGAATGGAAAGAACACTTAAATCTGTCAACATGTGACAGTATATATGGTCCACCTTGTTATTTATAAGAAATGCAGAAAGAAATGATGGACAAGAGGGGAGTCCAAAAAGAAGTTATGTTTTACAAGTGGATTGTGTTGCAATAAATCAAACTACATTTCCTAGAGAGGTTTTTGCAGTAGTGACCTAATCTGTAAGAGGCGGGTTTTCCTCAACACCTGCCTATTTGCAAATAAACAGTGAAATCTGGTTGAAGTTTAGATTTACTTATCTCTTATGCTGACATGACTCCTTTTCTTTGATAACTTTTGTACAACTAAAAGTACTGCTACAAGACCCTACTGGATGCAATCCTTGTACACAAAAAGTATATAAAATTCAGAAAAATTGACACGGGTCTTTAATTTTTCTCTGCCGAGCAAGTTGGAGATCTCTACGAAAATTTCCCTTAAAAATTGAAGAGTTGGCTTGTGCAAGGACTTGATCATATAATCACACTTCTGTTTATACTTTTAAAAACCATTGGACCGAGATGGTAACTTTTTAAAATATAAAGCTTTATATATTATTTACTTTCTTTTGATAGATGACATAAGTTTTTTGACAGAATGCAAAGATGACACAACCCGAATACACCGGAATGCTCACCGGTCAAAAAATGTATACACTGCCTACTACCGGGAGTTTGTTGAGGGGAATATGGCTATCCTGAACATTTAAATAGACAACTTAAAAAGTGTTGGACTTTGTGTCTTTTATAGTGTAGGAGATTTCGAAACAAAAGACTGAAGTCCGTATTTTATTTATTTTGGAGTGATTGAGTTAGTCTGATCCATAGACAATTGACAACTATGAAGCGTAAAGATCAAACAAAGATGAGTTCTAATCTTGAGGCAAAAAAACTGAAATCAACTTCACAGTTACTTACCGAAAAAATAAAAAAACTTCACAGATTGATTATTCACCAAACCTTGTTTGCAATTATTTCATTGACGCCTTAGGAATGTTTGTAGAACATTTTTCATGGTTTGATATAGAAGTTTTGGATTTTGAAAAATAAGCTTTTTAAGCATGTTGGACTAAGATGGATTAATCGAGCCTTCTATGGATGGAACATTTCAGAAAGAGAGGCATTATTTTCATGCCAATTATCATCAATTCTTGTAGGCAACGATGAAATTATGTAAAAATAAGATTCTACAAATTTTAGGTTGTGAAACATGTGAAAGTGAGTGAATGGTTGTGGGAATGGAGAGAAACACCAAAGGGATTGCAAAAATTGTGGTGGTTATCATGTTGGAAGTTGGAACAACAGCGTATGATTCCCATTGTGATTCGTACAATCCTTCCATAGGTGTTTTAAATTTCTCAATGATCTCTATTCTCTACTATTGTTTATTGCTTTCATCTTTCTATAAAATTATCATTTTTAATCAATTGATAGAAATGATGGAAATTCAAGCTTTGTATCAAAGCTTTAATGGTGAAGCCCAAGTCCCTTTAGCACCCAGTGCATGTAGTCTTGGGTCATTATCTACTTTTAGCTCTTTTGAACGGGAACATCATCTCAAAAGTGCCAGGTCCATATCATTGCATCATGGCCATATCACACGGCCACCATTTACTGTTTGTGAAGTGGCATTTCTCATGATTTGGGCTTGACACTGGGATGTAGCGGAATAAACGGATGGCCGGTGTTTGGATGACGGTGGTCAATGATGACAAAGCAAGGCAGAGAAATCAATTTCTTATAATCAGTTTTATTTGAGCCAAAAGGATTATTTATTTAGGCAGGTTTGCAGTTAATTAAAACTGCTTTATTTACTTGCCTTTTGGGGGAAAAAAAAAAAACTTCATTTTTTACAGAGTATTTGACTATTATTTGTTCATCCCTAATTTGGAGAAATCAATTTCTTATATATAAATATATATTTTTTCATATGATGAAATTCTACTATTCTTAGGTGCCTGATAGTGAAACATGTTGTGATGATCCCTTTGTTTCCTCTGCAGATCTCAAGGTAAGCTGCTCATTGAGAGGCGAGTTTTGTGTATGCTGTAATCAACAGGGACTTGTTCCTTGGTGCAGATATGCCTTTTTATGTTCTCCTTCTACAAGAATTACTTTAGTTCATAACTTCACATCGCTCTTTCAATATTTTTACATTTATTGTATTTTATTGCATTATGTTACATGCTTCCATTATTTTTTGTTTTTTTGTTTATAAATTTGTTATGGACATACTATTTTATAATGACAAAGGCAAGGTAAAATTTCTATCCTTTAAAGTCCTGGCATGATTGGGTGGCTAGATTATTGGATATATGGGCATTTCTTTATATCGTTCATCATCTTCTACAAAAGAATTTTGATAATCACCGTGAAAGTAATGAATGCTGGATATGTATCCAAAAAAGAAAAAAGAAAAAAAAGGGAAACAGAAAAAAGATGAAAGAAAAGGAATGATTGAAGGCCCAGGGAATATTGTGTTAGTATCAGCTTTGACTGAGCTGTGAAATGCATCTTTCTATGTGTCTTTGCATCTTCCTTTTTCTTTTTCTTTTTTCCTGAATTATCTGTCTTTGCATCTGACATCATGTTATCTGTTCCAAAGTTGATTTTGGAAATGTTGCTCAATAAAGCCTACATCTGGATTAGTACGTGAAATATTTGCTATTACCCTTCATCTAGGAAACATTGTTATGTGAATTATAGTCTCAAATGTCTTTCTATTGCTACCTTTAGGTACTCTTCTCACTTCCTTATGTGCATTTCTATCCTCCTTGTAGTTTGTTCCACCCGAGTTGCGTTATTCCTCATTAATTACGTCATTTATATTCCTTGTACAGGGCTAATCCAATTTGACTGACTTATCTCTAATTTTGTTTGGTTGGTGCTGCCTTTGCCTTCTAGGGATGCATTTATAGTCTTCTTTATCTATTTCCTTTTCTTTTTGGAATGCTCAGGGGTGGGTGTTGATTGACTCATTTATTTCTGATGGTATCTTGTTTTTCCCCTGATGTCCATATTATAGCTATAGTCTTCTTTCTCTTTTTCCTTTTCTTTTTGGAATGCTCGGGGGTGGGTATTGATCGGCTCATTTATTTCTGATGGTATCTCGTTTTTCCCCTGATGTCCATGTTGTAGCTATAGTCTTCTTTCTCTTTTTCCTTTCCTTTTTGGAATGCTCGGGGGTGGGTATTGATCAGCTCATTTATTTCTGATGGTATCTCGTTTTTCCCCTGATGTCCATATTGTAGCAACCCTCAATTTATGAAATACCCTTATACTATATTGGATGTATAATTGTTTTTATAAACTATTCCTTCTTGGATGGGTATATACTGATTATAGAACAGTTAAGATACTCATTCCATACATCATATTGGGCATCGTTATGTTCACTTTTCCGTTTTGGTGTTCATCCAAATATAGAAATTAACAGCATGATCTCTTTTCTAGGTCTCCTTTGTCATTGATCTATTTTTTTTCTTCATTTCTGCTCCAGATTTAATTTAGATACATTTGATGTCTCTATCATAGTTATAGAGCAAATTTTAAGAGGTACATGGATTTTCAAATGGGTTTTTATGTGGTTTGGGTGAGAACTCAATAACAAGATTTTAACTACTTAGGTAAGGTAACATAGTTCATGTTCATCTCAGACATACACTGTAGGACATTCTCTCATCATTTTAACCCCTCGTCTCTTTGGCCTGCTTATAGCTTTTGATGCATCAATGTGTATAATACTGTGCATGACCATACAAGTGTAGATCATGGGCAGAGGGGAGGGGGTTTGGGGTGGGTGAAAGAAGTGGTTAACTTTCGGGCCTTGATTACAATCAAGCTCCCCAAAATATTTTCCAGTTCAGGTTTTGGAAGAATGAAATCGTGATCAGCTATCAAGTCCGTTTGACTTGGTATCAGTTATTCTAAACACAAGTGTGATTCTGTAGTGTCGATCATTTGATTTTATATAAGTTCCTTCAATGGTTGAAAACTTGGGAAAATGCCTTGAAAATAGAATGCTCAAACCAGTTGGGAAAATCTTGTCAGATATACTTATCAAAAAAGAAAATCTTGTCAGATATAATTGTATTTCTGCTATGGACCTAATTGCACAACCCATTAAATCTAGAGTCACGATTTGAAAATTTTAGTGCCATCTTGTTTATGTTTTTTAGAGATAAATAATGAAGGCATGTCAAGGACCTATCCTATGATGGTTATGATGGAAAAACTAGAATCAAGGCTTCACATGGTTTATATATTGTATAAATTTCATCTGTATATTTAATATCTATGACAGCTTCTGGTGTTTCTGTTGTAGGTAAGTCTGAAGAGTCAACTGCTGTTTATAGAGTTGGTAAATGCATGCAAGGACTGATAAAATTGTGGAAAGAATATGAATCATCTCAAGCTGATAAAAATGGTCAAAGCTCTCAAAATGGTCCGACCCTAGAAATCCGGATACCAGCCGAGCATGTTACTGCTACTAATCGGCAAGTAAGATCGAAATTCAAAGTATATAATTCATGATTCAATGTAAATGAGGAAGTTTTGAATCATAGATCTGAATATATTTTTGTCAAGATTTTGAAGTTAAACGCTGGTTTCACTTTTATTTTTTCTTCATTTGTTTCTTTTCTTTTTCAAATTGTTGGAAATTGTGTCTCAAAATCCTTGTTTAATTAGGTTTCTATTTTATTAGGTAATATCTTGTTGGGCAAGTCTCGGCTTCAAGGAATTGCAATCCTTGCCCAACAAGAATTGTGTTTGGAACCCTATAAAGAGATACCCAAGTTATAGGTTGTGACTTGTGAGATTGAGAGAGATGTAGTCTCATGAGGGAATTGATGATAAATGTAGTTTATGGGGTAATAGAGTAGGAAAACACCGGTGGCACCGGTAGCAAGGGGACAAACTCGTGGAGTGGTACATGGTGAAAAGGCATGTACGCTTTGTTGGTACTCTAATGTTGTAATATCTCTATGGAAGAATATGGAATCTCTTTTCATCCATGGATGTAGGCCGGTTTTGGCCGAACTGCGTTATATCTTGTGTTTGTGTGTGATTGTTTTGTTGGCTTGCATTGGATCTTTGTTCGTCTTGCGCATCTGCTGCCCCAACACAAATAATGACTATAATATATATATTTTTTTATATCAGTTGCCTCCTTTCTATTTGTATGTATGTTTGATTACTATGTTCACAAGCACGGGTATTCTTTAATAGAGTTTCTGATTATATGTAATTATAAAGTTACTGGATATTATTTCGACAGAAAAAAAGTCAGTGTCTTTGCCTAGATTTATTTGAAATTCTTGTAATCACTAAGATCCTCGCATGACATCTGAGTTCCTGAACGACTAAATTTCTGGTTTGAGTACATTGATGCCTATGCTGGTACAACATAATTTAGATACTTTTGTTTCTTTCTCTTGAATCTCTTAAAGAGCTACTCCTATAATTTTCTTTGGTTGTGCTGAGGAGATCCTGTCCTGTTGTCTCTTGGTTCAATATTTGTCTTACGAAAGGAGGTAAAAAGATAGACCAATAATTTTAAGTTTCCGCAAGTCATGTACAGCAGTTATGATATGGTAGTTGATACACCACTTGGTTGCCCTAATGTTTGTTCCCTATACGAAAATGAAAAAGGAGGATCATAACTGAAGATCTTTAAGTATCGAGCACTACTTTGCCTTTAATTGGAAGAATCTCTTAAATTATTTATGTATGATTTGGGTCAATCCCACTTATCAAAAAAGACTTAATCAAAATAAATAATTAAACTAGAAAAACAAGAAGAAAAAAAAGGTTTCATTCCCTTCTTATTTCTTGAACCATGCTATACCCTCATGTTGAGTTCCTTAATTGCTTTATCTGCAGGTTAGAAGTGGCCAGCTATGGGGAACAGATACATACACTGATGATTCGGACCTTGTTGCTGGTATGTCCTATTATGATTAAGAGTTTAGAGTTTGTGTTGAGTCCATGATTTAATGATTTTAGTAGTATAACTTCACTGGTATGCATTCCTGTCTTCCAGTTCTGATGCACACAGGTTTCTATCACCCAAGTGCTTCTCCTCCTCCACCAGCTATCCAGGAGTTACGTGCTACTATTAGAGTTCTACCTCCACAAGATTGTTAGTCCATATAAAACTGAATCTTGTTCTATTTTTCCTTTTCCATTTTTAACTTCTGTTAATGTCAGGTGTTCCATTAGAGACTTTAACTATATTTTGTGCAAATAAACTACACATGTATTAATTATTAAGGGAATGCACTTGGTATATTTGGGTTGCACACCAATGTTCCGTCTAGATATTGAAAATAGGTAAAGTAGGCTTACATGTTTAATTTAAGAGTTGGCTGTATCATATGACTTTGATTAATTTTTATTTATTTTTTCATTTTTTCCTAGTTGGGACTCACACACACTGCCTCCACT
>JAOTQH010247152.1:0-12207 GCA_025631255.1 Cornus kousa | reverse complement strand
CAATGGAGGTGACAGTGATGGTGGTGGAAAGGAGTAGTGAAAGTCGGTGGCGGCGATAGTGGTGGTGGTGAAAGTGGGTGGCGGTGGTGGTGGTGGTAGGCGGTGGTGGTAGAATACGGCGGTGGTGGTAAAAGGCGACGGCAGTAGTAAAAGTTGTTGGCAATGGCGGAAGGCAGTGGAGATGGTAGTTACGGTAGCGATGGAGTTGGCAATAGTGGTAGAGGTGGTGGTGAAAGGCAATGGTCCAATGGAGGAGGCGGTGTGGTGGTGGTGGAATGTGGCGATATTGGTGATAGTGGTTGCAATAATGAAAGGTGGCAGTGGTGGTGGAATATAGTAATGGTGGTGACTATGGTGGAAGTAATAATGGCAGTGTGGTGGTGGTCGAAGATGCTAGTGGTGGTAATGGTGGAAGTCAGTGGTGGTGATGGCAATGGATGGAGGTGGAGGTGACGGTGACGGTGGCGGTGGCGGTGGCGGTGGCGGAAAGTAGTGAAGGACGGTGTGTCGGTTGAATGCGGCAACAATGGTGACAATAGCAGTGATAGTGGTAGAAGGCAATAGAGGTGCATGCGTGGCAGTGGTGAAAGACATAGATGGTGGTAGTGGTGGTGGTGGAAGGCAGTGGTGTTGGTGGCAATAGTGGTGGTGGTTTTTGGACTTGGAGAATAAGGGTATTTTAGGAAGTTATTTTTTTAAAAAAAAATTACTAAGGAATGGAATGACCATTTCATAGGTTTAGTTATGGAATGGATTTTAATTCTCATTAATGAATTTTCATTTCAATGGCATTCCCACTTTAAATTACATATTAAATAAAGGAATGGTATGGACATTCCATTCAGGCACACCAAACGCTGAGTAAATTCCATGATATTCAAACCATAAAATAGTAAAGTTCCATAAATTTTTGAAAATATTTCATATTAATCAAATACACATGAAAAACTTACGTCTAAAGGGAGTCTAAAGGACTTAGGTCCATCTATATAGACATCATCATCTACATTCAGAAAGTCGTATGCTTTGGAAGAAGTAGCTTGGTAAGGGGTTTTGATTGATCAAAAAGAAAAATATACTTCAACTGATATGCCACAGCCATAGCATAGAAATCACATTTGGAAATGGTGGACAATTAGCTAGAGCAGCGGGTGCTGTAGCGAAATTGGTTGCAAAAGAGGAAAAATTGGCTATATTAAAATGACCTTCTGGGGAGGTCCGTTTGATATCCAAAAATTACTCAGCAACCGTCAGACATGTTTGGTACGCATTTTATTTTAGTGTTTTTATTTTTTTTATTATTTTTTTTCCCTGAATGAAGGATTTTTGTTTTAGAAAATATAGACAATAATGCACATGAAAAATAGTGAAGGCATACCCTCACTTTACAAAACAGAAACAACCCTAAAAAGTAAAGGGCAGAAAATAGAACAGTGCTAAGAAAAAATGGTTACAAGATATCCCGAAGGCATACCCCCATGACATCAAGAACCTCCCAAATGATACCCTTAACTAATTCCATTGCATCTCTACATAAATCATTATGCATTCTCTCATTTCTTTCTCTCCAAATAAAATATAACACTGCAGTAAACAAAATTCTAGCCAATTTGTTACTCTTTCCTGTAAATCGATGATTGAAAACCATTACCAAGTTCTGCATATCCAGTATCCTCTGTAAATTCCATCCAAATATAGCAGAGATACCATTCCAAACCTTCCAAGTAAAGTCACAGCTGCAAAATAAATGATCCAGAGTTTCCACGCTCTTAAGACACAAATAGCATCTAGATACAACAAAGAAACCTTTATTTTGCAGAAAATTATGAGTTGGTATACCCTTCTGCAAGACCAAAACTGAGTGTGTAGACCATCGTGGATGCCCCCCACTCCAGCATAAACCATACCAATGGACATTTTGTCTTGGACTTCTACACACCTCCCAAGCTGCTTTGAAGCAAAAATTGGACTTCCATTTTATTTGATCAGCTCCCCCAAAGATCCTATGGTTGTAAAAAACATGTCTCAATTCTTATGAAGTATTAAGCAACAGATCTTCATTCCATTGGCCATTAACAATAAAATCACTTAATGAACTCTGTTTATTTCTGCTAAGAGAACCTAGCAACCTATGGTTAAACAGGTCACATAAACATTTTCCTTCACACCATGGATCCAAAAACACTTGAATCTGTTGTCCATTACCAATTCTATATCTACAATTTTCTTTAATAATGTCTCTAACAGCCACAATGCTTTTCCAAATTGATGAAAATGACTCTTTAGGAATTACATTCCAAAAGGAAGAATTCCTCAAATAGTTTTCCTTAAACCAAGCCACCCATAGTCTATCTTTGGATAATAAGAAGTCCCATGTAAGACAACATTTAGCAGCCTTGTCAATGTCCCTCAATCTTCTCAGACCCAAACCCCCTTCCTCCTTAGGAGCAGCAAGTTTATTCCAACTAAAACCATGCATCTTTTTCCTATCTTCAATATGTCCCCAGATATAGTTTCTCATTTTCCTTTCAATAACATTAATAATCACAGCAGGTAAAGAATAAACAGAAGTCCAATAGTGCACCAATGGAAGAATAACAGCCCTGTTCAGTTCCACTCTACCAGCCATAGAAAGATGAAGACCATTCCATCTAGTTGTAAGAGAAATAACCTTCTTAACCAGCCTGTTACAGTCCCTACTTCGAACCATTTTATCTGATATAGGTAGTCCAAGGTAAGTAAAAGGAAATTTCCCCACCTTGCGTCCAAGAGTTCTTATAATAACAGATTTCCTCCTAACTGAATTAGTAATGAAGACCTCGGATTTCTCCTTGCTGACTGCTAGACCTGAAGTTTTTTCAAACAGAGTCAATGATTTTTTCAAAGAAAAAACTGTAGCCATATTAGCTCTAACTACCATCAATAAATCATCAGCAAAAAACTGGTGTGTTATAGGTAAACCAGATTTGACAGCAGCTTCAGTTTGAAAAACTCTACCACTTGCACCTCAGCTTCCATGATACCTGAAAAATACTCTGTAACAAGAGTAAAAAGAAGTGGAGATAATGGACATCCTTGTCTTAGCCCTCTCTCAGGCTAGAAGTATCCATTAGGAGACCCATTTACAATGATAGAAAACCATACTGAAGATAAACAAACTTGAACTGTATCATAAGCCTTTTTTAAATCAATCTTCCAAGCCAACATAGGTTTAGCATTTTTTGCTCCAAAACCTCTCATCAATTCATGTGCCATAATTATATTATCCTGAATTCTCCTTTCTTCTATAAAAGTTGTCTGCTCTCTGCCCACAATTCTACCCAAGACCTTTGCCAATCTATTAAAAAGGATTTTAGCAATGACCTTATAAAAAGTATTGCACAAGGAGATAGGTCTAAAATCTCTAACCTTTAAAGCATCCTTTTTCTTCTTAATTAAGGTAATAAAAGTACTATTGATACCTCTTCCCATCTCTGGGTGATCAAAAAATTGAAGAATTGCATCAGTGAACTCCTCTCCAATAATAGCCCAAAACTGCTGAAAGAACCTAGGAGAAAATCCATTTGGACCAGGAGCTCTATCAGGACCCATGGCAAAAACTGTGCTTCTAACTTCCTCCCTTAACACAACCTCCTCTAACCTCTCAACTTCATCTGGCACAAGTCTTTTTCTGATAAATTTAGCTTCGGGGATTTGAGATACAGGCTTAGAATTTGCATATGCAGACTTGAAATAAGCAATAAACTTATTTTTAATCAGATTTGGATCAGTGAAAACATCCCCTTCTTCATGTATCTCTGTGATATTATTACCTTGTCTTTGCTGTTTTATTTTCTGGAAAAAATATTTAGAGCATCTGTCTTGATCCTTCACCCATCGAATTCTAGACTTCTGAGCCAGAGTTACAGCCTCATTAGATATAGCAGCCTCCAATTTCCTCCTATCATCCTCTTCTTGTTGTATAAAAGCTTCATTCAAAGGATCAGTATTCAATAAAAACTGAGTTTGAGCAAGAGACTTCCTACAACCAATAACCTGTTCATACACAGAACCAAATTATCCTTGTTCCACTGTTTAACTGCCTGCTTAACCAGTTTTAACTTGTATAGCATCTTCTTTATAGGTTCTCCACTGGTCTTCAAATTCCACACACCAGCAATAATATCCTTAACAGCAATTTCCTTATTCCACACTGTCAAAAATCTAAATGGTTTAGGACCATCTGCAATTTTCATTGGGAGATTAAGAACTAATCCCCAATGGTCAGAGGTCAGTGGTGGAGTCAAAACAATTTGAGCATTTGGGTAAGTCTGTTCCCACTCCTCATTCATCAACCCTCTGTCCAGTCTCGCATAAATTCTTCTATTTAAAAATATGTTGTTACACCATGTATAGATCCCATTTGTCACAGGAATATCAGTTAAACACAAAACATCAATGGTCTGATTAAAGTCAGCAAAAACTCGTGGAGAATGGTATCTACCTCCCATCTTCTCAGAGTTACATCTAACAATATTCCAATCTCCAATCAGCATCCATGGACCATTAATAAGTGGAAGACTCTCCACCAAAGCCTTCCACAGATCTATCCCTTCACTAGCAGTATTATTGGCATAAACAAAGGTAACAAAAATTCTAGTATTAGTACCTCTAATCTCTACCTGTAATAACATCATCTGAGCAGACTTCAGAATCACAGTAATAGCCATCCTCATTGGATCCCAACCACACCAAATGCGACCCCCTTGAGAAGCTGAGTAATTATTCTCCCATGTCCAATTACTCCTAATTCTATCTGTCAATCTTTGGAACTTATGACTTTGTACTCTAGTTTCTACCAAACCACACAAATAAATTGAGGAACTACTCAACCAAGCTTTAACTTCTTGTTGCATAGCTTTCCTGTTAAGGCCTCTAACATTCCATAAACCAATCATTAACCATTTGGATTTGATGAGAGACACCCACTTGCAACCATACCTCTAGTAATTCTAACACTTGAATCCACTTCAATTTCTTTTTTCTTCTTTTTCTTCTGTTTCTTGGATGAAACACTCCCTTCAGGAGATACAGGAACAATCACAGTAACAGGATCTTCAGCCTCTTTTTCATCAGAATGGACTTCTTGACTATCAGTCTCAGCAACTTCTTGTAGTATTTTATCAACCTCAGCTCGATTATCTATCACAGCAGCAACATCATCAACTTTTTTTCCATCATCCTGGGCTTCTTGAATATCATTCTCAAAAATTCCTTGAAGTATCTTATCAACCTCAGCTTGATTATCATCTTCACTAATATCAGGAATACCACCATTAGACTTCACTGTTTCTATTTCTATTTCTAAATTCTCTGTAGTCCCTACTATTGCCATAGGGACTACTGACTCCTCTCCCTCAGCATATTCATCAAGCACCTGAAATGCATTCTTAGCAATAACCGAATTTTGAGACACTGGGGAAGCTATTTTCTTGCCACTTGATTTTCTTGGAATAGTATAACCCTCCTCCAACTCCTTTTGAATCTTGTCACTTATTCCTTGAATTGGTTTTAGTTTAGTTTCTATTAAAAACGTATCTAGTTTTGTCATTTATATAATGGTAATAGAAAAAAAGGTAAGTTTCTTAAAATATACAAAGAAAAAATTGATTAATTAATTGTAGTAAGATTAGATTTTAAGGTCAGAATTAAAAGTGAATATATTACTCCCTACTAGAGTAGTTGAACACTACTGATAATATATATATATATATATATATAGATATACTTAATCGGATTGAATTTTTAACGGATCAAATCAACCCTAATCAATATTCAATTTGTTAAATTAACAGATTATCAGATTCGGATCGTTATCGTGTTATCGAATTTTCTATCCAATATCCGGATAATCGGATCGAATTTGGATCAAAATTCGATTCATTGATGGGTATATTTAGACATGTGTACTATTACCAAGCTAAAAATTGTACATTTTGGAAGATTTTTGTTAGTAAAAATCATAGAGAAACTTAATATTTACGATTCTATTAATTAATAATTAATGACTCCCTTAAGATTATTAAATAAGTCATGCTTGGATATCACAAATTATGTTTAATATTTATTTTGCATAGCTTTACTCTATCATGAGTCTGAAACCACGAAACACTGTCAGAGAATTTACACAGCTCGCCCTGAAATGGTGAGAGGAGCCTGTGGAGACACATCAACATTAAGGGAACCCACCACACCCACCCACTATTCAATTGGTTTTTGCCCTATTTTAGTGTCACATAGTATACATGTCACACGATATATATATATATATATATATAGGAAATGATCATCGGATGTAAAACAGGTAGGGTGATATTTCTATATATATATATATATCATAAAACATTCTTCCATGCTGAAAATTACTGTCTAATACATGAGCATCCATTAATGTCATATTCTTATTCTATGTTGAGTTGGTGGACAACATAGGCTAGGCATCTTGTTGGGTTTTTGAGGACCGTCATTAATGAAGAAGTAACATAATTAGAAGTGCACCATCTTTTTTAGGCCCTATTCCTCTTGCCTGCCTATGCAGAACAAGAGGCGCAAGCTGTTTAGGCCTTTATTGCAAGTTGTTTCCCACATAAATCCCAAAGGTATAGGGAAGTTGGATCTCACTTCTATTTTTTTTTATTGAATTTTTTTTTTTTTTTTTGAAATGGTACTTATACACACATATATATTTTTACTAAGTTTGAACTCGTAATCTCTCTTTGAAATGGGAGAATCTGATACCATTAGATCACTGATATGTTATTTTTTTTCGTTGATTTTGATTAATAATTCTGTAAGGACTTTGGAGTTGTGAGATTGAACTAATCTACCACAGGACGGAACCAAAAATTAAATTCAGAGGCACAATGTAAAAAATAATAATTTAAATTCTTAAAATCAGGAGGCGAAGGAAAAAAAATTATTAATCAATATATATATATATATATATTTAAATGAAAAACCAAGGCTAATCTAATAATGGTGAGGATTTTCCTTTTTTAAGTTGTGGCATGAGTTTGAAAATTAATTTAAATTGTGTTGTGCAGTTTTGTTAAATGCAGTGAATGTGATGAATAATGTAAAATACAAGATAGATGTGAAAGGGTGTGACTTGCCTTTATGATAAATTAATGATATGCACTGACAAGTTTATTTATAACATTGAAAAAATAATAATGATACAGTGATCTAATCCAAATTAGTGGACTGCTTTCAAAAAGAGTCCAGCTCATCTTACAGGGTCTATCCACCGTTGGATTGGATGTATTGGTCCCACTAGCCCACTCATCAAGTGTACCATGAAACCAGATTGCTTGTTGTCTGCACAAAACAACTTTTTTAAATTTTAAATAGGGTTAAGTGCCAGAAACACCTAACTACACATAAAGGTTTTAAAAAAAAAAACTTTACTATTTTTTGTTTTTTTCTTCTCCCGTAAATTGCCGCCTCTCAATTTGACCAAATTTTTTTAAAAAACCCAAAATGCCCTCAAAGAATTTTATTTTATTTTTTTCTCTTTATCCTTTCTCTCTCTTCAAAACCGTGGTTGCCACTGTGCTAACCGGGCAGTTGCCCACCGGCTTTCCAAGCCACCACTGCTCCAAGTGTCGACAACACCAACGAGCTCCCAAGTGTCGGCAACAACAACCTCACACCATCGAGCTCCAAGCGTCAGCAACACCAAGCTAATAAATGTGAGCTCCAAGTGTCGACGAGAAGCAAGGACTGCGAAAGGCAGTAGCTTGGCTGTACACTGCGAGCAAAGAATGATCCTACCAGCAGGGCTCGGATGATACGGAGGCCACAAAATGAACCGGCGATGAGCAACTTTTTGGACGAGAAATGGGTCTTTTCTGAACGGCTGCGACGGCAGGAATGATCGACGGGCAGCAAAGATGATCTGTAGTGGCGATATCAGTGCAAGGACAGATGTAGGGATGAGCTCTGGTGGATTTGAGCCCATCCAAAAAAAAAAAATTTGGTATAGGCAATTTTATCCCAGCCCAAAAAAAACAAAAATTAACTTGTATTAGTCCGCCCATTAACAATTCCTACATACGTCCTTGTATCAGTGCAGCAGTACGTGAACACAGTCGGTGAGAAGCGGATGGCAGTGAGCTGAACAACTTACCGGCCAGCTAAAACGGTGGTGAAGAACATCTGCCAGAGAGCTTCTGACGCTGATGATGATTGACGCCGATGAGTAAGGAACAGAGGTGGTGGGTTTGGTTTTTTTCTTTTTCTTTTTCTTTTTCTTTCTTAGGACTTGGTCTTGGGTTCTCTGTGGTGGCCGGAAGCTATGTTGTAACAGGAACGAAGCTGAAGGCTTGGTTTGGGTCATGGGTTCTCTGTGGTGGCCGGAAGCTATGTTGTAACAGGAACGAAGCTGAAGGCTTGGTTTGGGTCAGTGAGTTGCAATGATGGTTTGGTTTTTTGCTCTTTTTTTTTACTGACGTTGCAATGATGGACTTGGTCTTGGTTTGACGCTGATGTTGTAACAGGGACGAAGGTGAAGGCTTAGCACTTAATCCTTTTAAATATAATAAATTTAAATTTACAATGCAATAACTTCTTAAATATACCTAGTATTAAATTCTCGATCAAATGGTATAATACCATTCCAATACAATATATTTGATAACTTATTTTTTAGAGTTATTACATTTTGTCAGGTAAGTGTGTTACATTGTGATATTTATATTCATGGCAAAAATGATAGGATTAGTGGTTAGAGAGGGAGGTTAGAGTGCAGGCTCGAACACTAGCTCTCGAATACAAAGAACAACCCAACTACTTTGGCAACACAACACTTCAATTGTCAAATTTAATCACTTAACTGTATTACATTATGATGCGATTGTGTTGTTGTGTGCCAGTGCACACGATCCTGGGATTGAGGTTTTTATTTTCCCCTAAATGAAGGAAAGTGTTATAGATGGGAGGGCATAACTCCACTAAAAACAACAAATCCCTAGTAGATGGGAAAAGAAAATCCAAGGACAAACCCTTGGAACACTAGGGCCTAGCAATAAGAAATCAAAAGATATCTCGTAGGACATCCAAAACATCCCACAAAATACCCTTTACTCAATCATTAGGATCTTTATGCCTAAAATTGTATTAGGTTGGGTTTTTTTTTTTTTTCATGGCAAGAATGACAAGGTTAGTAGTTAGATGGTGTAAGGGTCGAACACAAGCTTCTGAATGCGAAGAGCAACCTAATCACTGGGGCAACACGACACTCTAGTTGTCAAATCTAGTCACTTAGCTGCATTTCATTGTAATGTAGTTGTGTTGTTGTTTGCCAATGTGCTCGCACGTTCCCCTAAATAAGTGGGATTGAGGGGTTTTTTTATTTCCTAAATGAAGGAAAGTATCGATCATAGATGTAAATATTATGGTACAAGAGATAAAATGAGGACATAACTACACTAAAAACAACAAAGCCCTGATACAAAGGAAAATAAAAGCCATGGACAAACCCTTGGCAGCAACTAGAAATCAAAAGATATATTAGACAGAGACATCCCAAACCTGCCATGAGTAATCCCAACACCAGAAAATATGATCAATATTCTCTTCACTTTTCAAACATGAGACACATCTTGATGCCAAGGATATTCCCCTGTTATGCAAATTGAGGTTTTTTTTTTTTTTAAAAAAAAAAATGTCTTTTTCAAATTGAGTTTTCAATGATATTTTTTAGAAATATTTTTTGATTTTCAATTCTATAGAAATAAAATGTTAGAATATATTGTATATTATGGTTAGGGTTAGCCGTCATCACTTACCTTTGTTACTATATATAGAGTAAACCCTATATACATAAAATACTAGGCTTTGAAAAATTGAAGCCTAAGAAACACAGATACGTATATGTGACACAGACACAATACGATATGGATACACCAAAAACTAAAAAAGTAGGATAAGGACACCAGGGGTGAAGGCAGTTAAGGACCAAAAAAAATTTTTGGCTCCGTCCCTGAAGGACACGGCATTAATATGACTAATATAAATATATATTTTGATTTATATATCTATCGAATGAGACAATCATAGAACTTTAATTAATTTTTAAAGTCTATACTAAAGTTATGAAATTACAAGATGACGTTAGTTGAATATAAAATAAAATATGTTATACTATTATGATATTACTATCATATCTTGTCATTATAGTTACATTTTTTTTCTTTAGAGGTTGAACACTTTGATATATATTTATAATGTTATTTCCATGATTGTCATGAGCATTTATATATATATATAATTTGAAGAGAGTAGGACCTGTTGATCGAGTGTCTGAAATATGTTGACCAAGTATCCATAATAATAAAATATATTTTTAAATAATGGATACAATCATGAACGGTCCGATTGAAACAACCCCAAACTTAGTTCTCATCTTGAGTATGTCTTAAATTTCCAAAAAATGTGATTTACTAACTAAATTATTTCCACATTTACTAACAAAAATCAGACCTTCCAAAAAAAGAAATACAAAAATGGGACGATCAATGGGGAGCGAGGTTTCACTTATCCGAAAGCATAAGATGGACTGAATGGACGGTCCAGATCTAAGTCAATCTGGAGGATAAAAGAATCCAACAAACATGATGTCTACACACATGACACATTGACATGTATTGCGTTATCCCAAAACTTTGAATGTGACGAAAAAATCAAAAACAAAAGGAAATCCACATTGCAAGTTCCTCTACTCATTATATTACAACTCCACCCTTCACTTTAACCCCTTGTCCCCCTCAAGACCACATTTGTACAAGGATAAATATGTCAATCCACGGGTATTTTGGTCAACAAAGTATGTCTGAAGAACTTTCCCTTCACCAAACAGTGAGGTAACTTCCTCTAATTGAATTCCTAACATATTTTATATATTTGGAAATATATATATATATTAAACTTAACATTTGTTCCAACAAAAAAATAGGGGTAGTAATTTTTTTCCTGATAATAGTGGTGTTCAATAATAATTGGCCAGAACTAATGGTGTGGAGAAATGTATATTCAATAATTACGGTGTGGTGTGCCACGGCCTAATCAAAGTCGTCCCTGATATGCACGCATTGACGCGTATTGTACATGCGTGGCTCTGATTGACCCGGTGCACAGTACACAAAATATCAACTAATGCCATCTAAAAAAATTTGTTGTATTTTTCATATTTATTAAACTCTAGCTACATGTCAAAGGTAAAAATTCAAAAATAAAATAGGGTTTAACTACTCTAACACGCAGTTTGTTTGACACTATGAAGGAGATTATTTTGATCCGAATTGTAGATACCACCTTTTTCGTAAAAGTCGTATTTGAAAACAAAATAACAACCATACTTAACTCAGATAAAAGATTAGAACATATTTATCTGAAAAGAAAAAAATAAGTTCATGTCTGGATGAGGACACGTCTCCGGTTTTGGAGATTATCTATCCCACGCGCTTTTGAAGAGATTGGAAGAAATATATATATATATTCAGTTAAGAATGTGTCACGCAATGTAGACAAAACACGTGACTAAAAACCATTTTAGATTGGTAAGTGATAGTAACATGACTAGTGTTGATTGGAGCACTGCGAGTCTGCGAATCATACATTATTGCTGAAGAGAATCTATGAGGAACTCGAGGATGATGAATATAGGATTTTATGCTGTTCCAAAACCCTCTCCCATTACAATTTCTTCCTTCTTTCTTTCTTTTTCTTTTTTTTTTAAGTTTGGTGAATTTCACCATTATAAATGGAATATTTCACTAGCATAATGGTGATTTTTCACTCATTTACATTTTATTATAAGTGAACCTTTTTTATTTGATTACTGGTAATTTCACTATCATAGTAATAAAATTCATCAATAATGGTTGAAAATTTCACCAAGTGTAGAGAATTGTAGACAAGGCGGAGCCAGAAATCTAAATTTGAAGGGACTGATTTAGTAATATGTAAAATTTTAAAAAAATTGTAAATAATTATAACATAATTTTTTATATAAATATTGAGCTTAGTAGGTGTGTAAATGTACATATATATTGAAAATATATAATCCAAAAAAAAAGTGCAACCTAAAAATATATATGGAAAATTAATATAAGAAAGAAAATCAAATTTTCTTTAAATATATATCATTATTAGATTTAGGAAAGATTT
>JAOTQH010247141.1:0-12208 GCA_025631255.1 Cornus kousa | reverse complement strand
GGGAGGACAATCCATGCTTGTTGTTTGATGTTCCATACTTTTGAATACAAGTAGCATATGTCTCTAATTTTGTGATGAGTTTGGATTATGAGCTTAATGAAAGGATTAATAGCTTACTTTGATATATTGTGCTTTTCACTATGTTGCTTAGACAATATATGTTTAATTGGTCATCATTGCTAATTGAATCAACCAAACACACACAAACCAATATTACATACATGTTTCCCTCATTAATCACTTGTCGAATGGTGTAGAAAAGCTATACTTAGTGGTGATCTCTAAACCCCAAGATTTCTCTCTCTTACTTACTCTCTATTACATTCAATTACTTAGTTTAAATTGCTCTTTAGTTAATCCAACCAACCAACCATTTGTTTGATCACTCAACTTACTAACCCTAATTGTAATTCCACAAATTCGATACACCCTCCAGTCCCTTGGGACGATCCCTACTCGCCCTAGCTATATTTTTAGTGAAGGTAGTAGAGGCTTCTATAAATGTAAAACTTGGCCCTCACCTAAATCACACATTCTCAAGCTTATGGAGTAGTGCGACGAGATCACCATCAGGAGTCAAAATGATGAATTTTGGAAGATTTCAAGTTCAAAACCTCGAGCCTAAGTTTCATGGCTCAAGCACAATAGAAAAAAGCAAGAAAATCCGCTAAGGCAAAAGAGCTCGAGCCTAGATTCCTAGGGCTCGAGCCCAACCTCAAGACGCTTGAGCCCTTATCTAAAAGCTCGAGCTAGACGTGCGTCAAAATATGAAGAGTTGCTTCAGAAAATTCAAGTTCCTAGGACCTTGTGCTAAGACTCAAGGGCTCGAGCACCTTTCCAAAGAGCTCGAGCTGAAAGCCAAAAACCTCGAACCAAAGCCTCAAAACTCGAGCACTAAGTCAAGGTGATCGAGCACCCTTAAAAAGAAGTCTCAAAATGGTTAAGTGTTAAATAAAAAGATGTTTCAGACAAATTTTGCTCTTAGAGCTCGAGCCCAACTCTTTAGGGCTCGAGCACTGATGAAAATTTTGGACCTGTTTTAGTATTTTGGGCATAACTTTTGACTCAAAACTCTAAATTGAGCAACTCAGTGAATATAGAAAGAAGACTCAAAGTACATTGTTTGGAAAGAAGACTCAAAGCACGATGTTTTTGTCTCTAATATGAATTTCGAGATTCGCACTCTAAAGATGTCAAAATTGCGTTATAATTTCAGACCAATGTGCTGATAGGTTATGCTTGAGCCCAAAGTGTTGGGCTCAAGCCCAACTATCCTGGAGGTTAAAAATATATGCGGGAGTTACCTAAAATCATCCCTCTTTATTTCCCTATGAGTCCAATTGTTCCCAAAAGTTGTAAAACCAATCCAAAGGGGATTAGGACTTGTTCTCCACTATAAAAGAAGAGGAGAAGACAAATTAGGAGGATATATCACCTATCTTTCTCTTTCTCTCTTGTAAATAATTTTAGATCTCTAGTGGAGGCTTTTAGGGTTTGAAGAAGAAGATCCAAAAGGAGTTTTGGCAGTCCGTGAAGATGAAGACCACAACAACACAGATAATATCTTGCGTCATCATGAGTAGCTAATTCCTCTCTTAGGGCATTGATGTAACCCTATCTCAGAATTATGGTTTGATTGTTCTAACTTTGGGAATTTAATGATCGAGCTCGAGCCTTTCTGTGTAGAAATCTTAAGCCTTACATTTTGGGCTCGAGTCTTGGAGACTAGAATTGAGTTTTGGATTATTTAGGGTTAGTGTATTGTGATTTGTTGAAGAGGGAGGCGGGTGAGCATGGGGGGTGGTGTTTAGGTATCTTCTGAGGCCGGATTTGACTAAGGGTGCTATTTTAGCATATTATCTTTATAGAGATGGCTCGTAGACCTAGGAGAGCACCTAGGACTCTAGCAAAGGCATTTAAAGTTGTTTGGCGGTCTTATCCTATCCAGTGAGAGATCGACTTTGTAGTCAGCGATTTTGAGCGCCACCACCACACATTTTGGGTGGTAGAGGCTTTCTGTGCTTCCAACTCATAGGGTTTCTTAGGCACCCTGTTGAGATAGCTTGCCCACAGCTTATGCGAGCTTTCTATAGGAGTTTAGCTTTCATGTCGGTGACGATGCTACAGATATAGAGGATTACTTCACAGCCACTGTAGAGAGGACAGAGGTTAGAGTGGACTATGCTACTATTACTACCACTATGGGATGCCATCACGAGCTCCTAGAGGCTCTCTAGGACCAGTTTGTTCTAGTTCCCCTTAGGCTCACCCGTACATAGATGATTGAGTCTATTGCCCAGGGGAGATATGCTACTACCCAAGACACAACCCAGAAATCACAGCTACCCCGCCGCTTCTGGTTCCTAAATACGGTCCTTACAACCAACACACGCCCTATCGGTTATAAGATAGTGCGTCGCGATGATTTATTGGAGGTGCTCTATGCCTTCCACGCTAGCCTTTGGGTATCCATACCCCAGCTGGTTTTTAGTCAGATACAGACGCTATGGGAGGATATAAGGAACACAAGTCATCCTTATAATGACCCGTTCATTTCCCTTCCTTTCATTTTTCTCTGATTTTTACGGATATTTTTTTTCTATTGACTTTTCTTTTTTAAGTTTGACTTCTCATCACTTAGTGTCATCTCGAGTGCTTAGAAATGGTTTCTGAGACTCTTTCCTTTGGATTGACAACTTCCTTAAAGGACCGCGTCATTTCCACATTTTTTTAGTTTTTGACACTATGCATTTTTCATTTTTTTCCCCGTTTGTCACTTTATTAGCATAACCTCACTTCTCGTGTTCAGAGTTGAGTTTTAACTTCATGAGCTTTCATTCTTGTTGGTTTCCTCAAAAGGCGTAGCTTTACTTTTGGAGAAAAGCTCGACAGTTGTTTCTTTTTCCCGTAGGGGTGTGGATGAAAAGATTCTTCAGAAACATGTTCGTTTCTTAGGGTGATTTTCATCAATATCTTTTGAAGAGATTTTGATTTGGGGTTTTTAAGAAAATATCTTTTGGAAGATAATTTTTATTTGGGTCACTTGCGCAGTTATCCTTTTGTGTAGGGGCCTTTGTGTAATTAATGAAAGTTAGTTGCAAAGTGTCTCTTGGGGCTTGGATCCTTGTATAGGTTTCATTTTTATATGCACAGTTATCCCTTGTCATGGAAGACTTGGGATTTTGTGTTAGGGTTCCGCTAGAATCACGTCCAGTTCTTATCGAACTCGTTGGCATATTGAGTTGAGCTCTCTGTTGATGTCTCATAATGGCTAGTGTTGGAACTATCCATTGCATTGTTGTTTCATCTTTTATGGTGTTAAGATTCCATCTTGGTTATGAGATAGTCTTGGGGAAGACTTGTAGACTCCTTGTTTCAGGAACCTTAATGTTCTCTCTAGGAGATTATTCATTTCCTCAAGGTGAGAGATTGGAACCATTCAAGTTTTTAGGTTTCACTTTCAGTGAGTTTGTCTTTTTGAGAGGCAATTTATCCCTTCTTCCTTTTGACTTGTGGGGTTGTTATTTGCATAGTCCTTTTTACATGTTTCTATGCCTTGTTGTTTTAAGCATGTCGTAGAAACATGTTTAGGATACGTGGCTATCTGGTAGTTATGCGTTGATATTGATAATGTGTTTTCCATTTACTATATATGTTTAGCATGCTAGCGCCATAGGCGATGTGTAACATGTCTCTGATGCTTGACCCCTATGTGACAGGTAGCATATTTGATTGCCCTTGTACACTATGTGTTTAGTTGTATAGTGCGATATGGTCCACATGATTTGATTTTATGAGTCGTGACATAGTCACCTTATATATATATATATATATATATATATCTTATGACTGATTATTTTTTATAATTCATGCTTTTATCATTCCTGTACTAAACCTGAGGTTGTGTGACCTTGGTTATCGGGATTGTGTGTGTAAGCTTTATCCGATGTCTAAATTCCTAAGCGTAGCCTTGTAGTAGGTCATCTTTAGGATGACATGGAGGATTTTGGGTTGTCCACCTTATTGGGAGTCGTTGTAACTTGGGCGATGGTGATGTTATTTCATTTTGTAAAGTCCGATCCATTGGCTTGAGGGCACAGACTTGTGAAGCTTTAGATTCGTGACTGGTATTGTTGACAATGGTGTTTTGAGACTTGGGGTTATCAGTTTTCTAGTTTTGAGGATTTGAGGCCTTAAGCGTTGTAGTACCTATGGCATTGTTGTTAGAGTTTTGGGATTGGCCAGGATGGTCCAAACGGACATCTTTGGACCGTATCTCAACTCTCACAAAATGCCTGGTCTCCATGGTACTTTTAGTAATGATTGTTTTTTACATTGATGTCATTTGTATCGGTAGGTTTTACAAGTGAACTTGTTGGGGGCAGGTGATGAATTAGGGCTTTATATTGTCTTGCTACTGTACAAGTTATGTGTGGTGGGCGAGTACTAGTTGCTGTCGATGCTACCTTGCATTACCTAGCTACTAATGTAAGTATGGGTGGGCACTAGACGCTATCGTTGCTACCGCACCTTGAGTATGTTGTGGGTGGGTTCTAGTCATTATTCGTGTTGCCATGTTACTTCTAGTCATGTTCCTTGTTTTGGGGTGTTGTTGCCTTGGTTTCCTTTAGGAGGTTGACGTTGGGTTGTATGTCAATTCGTTTAGTGAGATGTTGTCTTTTGGTTTGTGGTTTCACGTTCCTTGATTTTGAGGCTTCTGGATTTGTCCTTTAGTACTTTATGATCCTTTCCTCGGTGTAACCTTGTGTTTGGTCCTTGTTCGGTTCTTTCGGTGATGTTCCTAATTTTGGGGATGAAATTTCTTTAAGGAGGGTAGGTTGTAATGACCCGGTCATTTCCCTTCCTTCCTTTTTCTCAGATTTTTATGGTTACTTGTCACTTAGTGTTGTCTTGAGAGCTCGAAAATAGTTTTCGAGACTCTTTCGTTTGGATTGACAACTTTCTTAAAAAGACCACATCATTTCTACATTTTTTTCCTTTTTTGACACTATCCACTTTTAGTCTTTTTCCCCGTTTGTCACTTTGTTGGCATAACCTTACTACTCATGTTCA
Organism: Cornus kousa; assembly: GCA_025631255.1. NCBI lineage: Eukaryota > Viridiplantae > Streptophyta > Magnoliopsida > Cornales > Cornaceae > Cornus > Cornus kousa. The sequence goes on along the minus strand of JAOTQH010247141.1, from coordinate 7,135 downwards.
GAGTTGAGTTTTGACTTCATGAGCTTTCATTCTTGTTGGTTTCCTCAAAAGGCGTAGCTTTACTTTTGAAGAAAAACTCACCGGTTGTTTCTTTTTCCCGTAGGGGCGTGGATGAAATGATTCTTTAGAAACATGTTCATTTCTTGGGGTGTTTTTCATAAATATCATTTGAAAATATTTTGATTTCGGAGTTTTTAAGAAAATATCTTTTGGAAGATATTTTCATTTGGGTCATTTTCACAGTTATCCTTTTGTGTAGGGGCCTTTGTGCAATTAATGAAAGTTAGTTGCAAAGTGTCTCCTTAGGGCTTGGATCCTCTTACGAGATTCATTTTCACATTTCGTCGAGTCGTATACTCTTAGAATTTCCTTGCGAACATGTTCCCCAGTTTTAGGGTTTTCGGCCCCGCTTAGCGCCAAACTTGTTCGAGGTATATCTCTCTGCAAAAGACTTAATTTTTGATGCCATTTCTTCCGTTGTTTATTTTTTCTCATTCTGGTTCTTTTTCGTTCATGAAGTTTTGCCGTTTGAGCGCGTCTGCTCAAATTCCACTTTTCCAAACCTGGTGGGACCCGTTCAGGGCACTTTTAGGGTTTTAATATAAATAGGGGGTCAAGAAAAATAAAATATTTTATTTTCTCTTCTTCTCCCACGTGCAGTAGCATCCACCCTTCTTCCTCCCTTTTGAAACCCTTCCACTTTGAAAAATGTCGTAGTGCCTTAGCGTTTATCGTAGGCCTTGGCGAGTTGATCCTTTCCCCCTTATTAGAATCCATTTTTTGCCATATTTCGAGTTCGGGTTTGATGTCAAGTTGGGATTTTGGTGTGACCTCCTTAGGGTTTAATGTTCTCCTTGTTGTCCCCAACAAAACCCCGAAGTATCGTCAGATTCGGGACAGTTTCCATTTGGTGGCTTTTGAGATTTTCATCTGAAATTGAGGTAGGGGATGTCTTAGGTTTATATAAAGGTTGTATTGATTGTTTTATGTACTTATACATCTTGTATGCATGCTTTTGTTCAAATTCTAGAATTTAATTTAATTATTTTCTATGTGTAAGATTTAATTCAAATGGTTGTATATAGCTAGGAATTAAATTGTGGTATGCTATTAAATTAAGCCCTGATATGTTCATTAACATATATTAAATTTGGAGTATTTGAATAAGTATTGCAACCTTTATTTAATAATTTTCTTTTATAAAAGTTTAATTCACATGATTGTAACTAGCATGAAATCAACTTCTAATGTGATATTAAAATAGGCAATGGTATGTTCTCTAATTTATGTTAATTTGAGGACATTTGGTGTTATTTAGAAATTTAGAGAAAATTAATTAATTAACTTAATTAATTTTATTTCAAGCGTTTTAATCACTTAATTGGATAATTGAGGTGATATATAAGAAGACCATGCTATGTTCTTTAACATATATTAAATTAAGGCTAATTAGAATTGATTGGAAATCTAGAGACTTTTCATGTTGGGTTGATAATCTCTTAAAATGTAATACGTTTAATTACTTTGTGAGCATGTTACTAGGCTTGTGTAGAATTAGTAGTTGTGGTCTCTTAAAATGGTAATTGGACTTAGCACGATATAGGATATCATTGTCTTGTTAAGCTTGTTTATATGTATCTTGTGTAGGTATATAACTTGTTAGAATATTACAATTGCATACTTTGAAAGCTAGTTACTAAATGGTAACTTATTTAGTACTTGTGGCTTAGGATGGTAATTTGGTTCAATTGTTGAAAAATATTCTTGTTTTATATATATAAATTGCATAATGAAGAATTGACATGTCATATGCCATTTAGACTTGAATTCTAGGACATGGTTTATGTGGATTCAACCTTACTTGTGCATAGAATATGACTTTTATGCATTATTTGATTTGTATAAGTTTGGTTTAACTTATTGATTTTGTATAAGTTTTGAACTTATTAATTTTGGAAAGCTTGTAAGGATATGAAATTTATGTTGCGGCTAGGACATGGCTCTAATACGGGGGATGAGAGTTCCCTCCATATCATATAGTGCGCACTGAGTGGTACCCTGAGAGCTAGTAACCCAAAAACACCAATATAACAGTTTTATTCCGGGTTTAGTCCGCATTAAGTAGTACTTTGCAGGCTAGTAACCCGGAATCACTTGCTTGGTCATTGAGACCTCATGTCCTTTGTCTTTTCGCCATTGTTTGATTTCGCTTTCAATTCCAAGTTGTTAATCATGGATTACTTATAGCTTGTGAATTGGTACTTGACTTACACTTTTAAATCTCCTCTACTGTACTTAAAATTGTTTACTTGCTTCGTGTATGCAAATTTCATTTAGTATACTTGTGTCATGTATACTTATTTTATGCGCAATTCATTTGGATTAGTATACTTGTGTTTGTATACTTGATTTACGAGTTTTTCATGTTAATTACTTATTTGTATATGTATGCTTAGACTTTGTATAAATTGTTTTAATATGGTTAGTATACTTGAAAGTGTATGCTTGTATGTTGAATATCGAGTTTCAACATTATTTTGTATACTCGAGCATGTATACTTGTATGCTGTAGTTCATTTCAATTGCATGAGTAGTTTAGGATGATTCCTAAGTCTCACTTTCGATATAGACGTCAAGTGGCATGACCCTATATAAATTGTTTCACGTCGATGTGATAACCTTGTAAAAACGTTAGGTCTTTGCATGCTCATTCCCTACGGGTAACTTATTTACTCACCCCAAAGTTATCGAACTATTTTTCAAGTACGGATACCTTGATTCGGGATGCACAATATCCCTAAGTTGTTTCATTGGATTTAAGTTATTTTAAATGTATTCTTGTTCACATGTAAGTGTTAGTATGTATGAGTTTTACTTTTAAAGTTATAATGCATAGTTAGGTCAAAATGTCATTTTTTTCTTGAAACTTGTAATGTGTGCCTAGGCACACTTTTTGACACTCATTCTATGTATGTGATATGTAGTCAAGGGAAAAACTTCTTTTGAAATCCATCTATATTCATAAATGTAGAAATTTGACTTTAATGTGAATAATATGAAAAACTAGGGTTTTAACATGTTATTTTGCACCGGAGTGTGCATTATGTATAAAATTCATCATTGGCATTCATTTACCATGTATGAGGTGTGGCAAAGGACCAAACACCATTTTGTTTTAAGTTGTGCATTTTAGTTTCATATATTGCATTTTTGGGCTAAAATAGAAAAATCCGAGCCTTTAAGGGTTTATTTCCAAATCGGTGGTGTATAGTGTGCACGAGCACCTCCATTAGGACTCATTTAATATGCATGAAGTGTGGGCAAAGGCCAAATGGTCATTTGATTGCATTTAAGTCCGATTCTTGCATTTGTTGCCTTTGAAGGGCATTTTTCCCGCATTGGGGTTTCGATAGGTCATATTTTGCATCGGCAGTATTTTTATGCCGTGAATTATTATAGCACATCCTAATAGGTAAGTTACGTCTGCGTGCATGATCGTTTTCAAGAAAAACCTTTTCCTTGGTGAAATGAGCCCTCTTTGGTATCATTTTGCATTTTTGTTGAAAAACCTAGTTTAAGGGCATTTTAGGGATTTCCCTTGGGAATTAAATTCCGGTCTTGACTCCGTCACATAGAAAATGTGATTTTGGGGGTAGTTCCTTCATGAAATTTTTCCAAAAAATGTCATTTCAGTGTCAAAAATCCCAATTCCATTTCAATTTCCATTTTCTGCATTTTTTCCTCAAAGCAGCTTGGTCTCGGCTCAACTAAGGCGCCTTAGTCCCCAACTCAGCCGTTTTAGTTCCCAATTCAGCCCCCTTAGTCCCTAAATCAGCCCCCTGAGTTCATTCATGCATCATTCTGGGCATTTGTGGTGCTCTCGGTTCAATTCAGCCCCCTGAGTTCCAATTCAGCCGCCTAAGTTGGGCTGCAGCAATGACCTGTTTTCAAATGGTCATAACTTGCTCATCCGAGGTCCAAATTAGGTCATTATTGAGCCTAAATTCATGAGCTTGAGGTTAGATTTCCAATGGTACCAACTAAACCCTAAAATTCCAATCGTAGTGATAGTTATGATGGTTTTAGTGAGAGAGGTTTGAGGTAACTCTAAATCGGAGGATGCCGTTTTGTCTTATTTTCATATCTTGGTCATCTGGATTCCGAATCAAGTGATTCTTGAGTCTATCTTCATTAATTTTTTGTTGTATTCCAATGGTATACATGGTAGCATCCATTTCAGTTTTAATGACCATTTTACCCTTGGTTCATTTCTTTTCAAGTTTGAAATCTTTGCTTTAGTACTTGATTAATTTGAGTTCCGTGGCTTCATGGGAAGTTATTTTGGTGCCTTAGGGATGACGTACATCTCTAGAGGACATTTTACTTCTTTTGCTTCTGTATTTCGGATCCGTTATCAGGTCAACTTCCGGTTAATCACTGACGCACCGGGTTGAAAAACTTAAGCTGTCATAGTGATGTTAGCAACGGTTGGATTTTTTAGTTATAGTTTTTTTTAATTTGATTCTAAGTGGGAATGGAATGACCATTCCATTAGTCAAGAGAAGGAATGGATTTGGTGGAATCACCATTCTCGGAGAATAGTTTGGAATTCCCATTCCACCTTTAAAAACATGTACCAAACACAAGAATGGAATAAAAAACATTCACATTCCCTCTTATTTGATTCCACCCTACCAAACGTGCCCTTACTCTCCATATGACTAAAATGTCCCTATATATACTCTATTCAACTTTTAAATTAAAATTAAAACATTAAGATAAATTTTGTTATTTCACAACCTAATTATTAGATATGTCATAGAATGGGTTAAAATTAGACCTTTCAATGGAGCGGATCCTGGTCTGGATCCGATCCGATTAGTCAGACATGGATTGAATAAAAAATCCGATAATCCGAATCCGATAATCCTTTAGTTTAACAAATCGGATATGGATTATGTTGATCCGATCCGTTAATAATCCGATCCGTTAATTACTTTATAATTATATATGTTAGTAAATATGATTTTAATCCGAATTCTAATCCGATTCGATCCGAGTCCAAGTTAAATAGGATATGGATTGGGATATTCAGTCCGAAAACTCGTTACTGATCCAAATCTGATAATCCGTTTGCTTAATAAATCGGATATAGATTTGATCGATCCGATCCATTAACATGCCTAGTTAAAATGATTACATATGATACTACCAGAAGTTTTATAATTGTTGAATTTTTTTCAAGCTTTTATCATATGATTTTTTTAAAATCATAAAAAAGGAGTTTTATACAAATCTAAAACTTTTATTGGGGATTTTTTTTTTTATAAAAAAATGGTTAGGTAAAAGGTGTGTATATTCATCTTCTTAAAATCAGAAACTCATAAATGATATTCAGATTGTTGGAAAAAAAAAAATCCTAATATGAACCCAATCTATTTCACATTCTTGTTTATTTGATTTTATATTATTTTACAGTATTTTGCTTTTAATGATCGTGCATGGGTATGAGAATGGTCCGGATTCTATAATCTTCAATTGTCCTATTCATTCTCTTCGCTTTCATATGTGTACAACCCGTTCAGGAAAGAACCTTTGATCGACGACCGCCGTCAGTCATCGGAGACAACGACGACGTTCACCGGACCACGACGAGACCAGATTCTCGATCCATTAGACAACAAATTTATCACTTCTCGAGCTTCGTCGGACGACAGATCCGAAGGTTTGGTCATATTTTCTCTCTCTTCTATTCTAGTTGCCTTTGCTTGTCAATTTGAAGGTCTTTCATCTCTTATCTGTGATCTGTTGGGTGAAAAACTTCTAATCTGTTGGGAGAAAATTGGAATTTCTTAAACCCAATTTTCAATTTATATTTGTTGATCAAATTTGTGATTTATTTAATTTTATTTTGTGTGTTCTTATCTTGTAGTACTGTATGAATGTGTATGTATTTTGCATGCGCTTGAGAGACAATGTTCTATGTAGCCTTTTTAGGACCATGTGTTTGGCTTGATCTATAACTGTTGATTTCCATAGTGCAGAGTCAAATTTTACTCTTTCCTTGTTGATTAAAACTATTAGTTTTTGATTTACTGATTTAGAATTCATTCACTCTGTTATATATATGGACTGAAATATGACATAACACTGAGAAAAAGAAAAAGAAAAAACAAAAAACAAATTTTTGAGGAAAAACAATGGGCATGGAAAGATGATTGAAAAAAATTATAATAATAATAATAAATAAATAAATAAATAAAGTTGAATTGAAATATAGCTCAAAAACCAACCAGACTAAGATAAATCATGAATACATAAACAAAAACAACAATTGGAGCAGAGAATGAGATTGTAAAATTCGTTGATATCTTCTTCTATGTAGGGGAAATATGAAGTGAAGGTTACGATAAGCAGACAGTCAGATAGTGTACAAAGTCACTCTCTATCCCAGCCCCAACCTTTACCTATTTTTAATAAATATTTACTAATAAAACAGTTGGGTAAGAGTAATTCCTTGACTTGAATCAAGATTTTCTTAGTGATATGGCCTTGCCTCTCTTGAGGATCTTCTACATCCTGGGCCTTAAGTGACCCTTGGCTTCTTCTGGCTTTCTGGAACAGAGAGGCGACTGATTAATTAAGCACGAAAAAAACCACCATAGTCTTCGGATTCAGCAAAGTCTCAGGCAGCACAAGGGAAGGGAGCCCTGTGGATAGCTAAATATTGCCTTCGAAGCTAGAGTGAGGGAGCCATAAAATATGAATTTGGATGAGTCCTCTTTCATTTTCTTGCAAATTGTTATGAAATAATGTACTTCTGTAAGAATCATTTCATATCATTACATCATTCAGTTGATAATTTTTCCAGTCTCCTGGATATATATATTTTTATAATTATTTCATTTCTTGTTATTCTATTAGACAAACCGAAGTGTGAAGAATGTAGATTTTAATTTTTTCTGCTTTGCTAAATGGTATGTTATAGTTAAAATATATATAACATAAACTATTGCTAGGAGTTATCTCCTTGTTCTCATTTTAACAAATTCATTATAAAAAAAATTGTTTCAGAGTGACCAAACACCCCCCCTCCTTTTTTTTTTTTGGTGGGGGGGGGGGGGGGGGGGGGGTG
>JAOTQH010247121.1:0-12211 GCA_025631255.1 Cornus kousa | reverse complement strand
ACTGGATCCTTTCTTTGCTTCCCATATAGCAACAAACAAACTCTCTCAACATCCCCGTGTCTTAATTTGTTCCAATCTCACCAATCTATTTCAGAGTAATAGCATAAGTTTCCTCCCATATATCAAATATCAAAATGGCATGTATGAAACAGTCCAATGCTGAAGCGAATCACACCCCTTTCACCAAGTTTTTGAGGCTTTACCATCTCTCATACACACATATGTATTAAAGAGGTGAAAATGGCGAAAATAGCCTTGGGAAGAACTAGCCAAGAAGTCGGCCTTGCATACAATGATATCTCAAAATAGTATTCAATCCCTAACATTTATGCATCAATAAAATAGTCCACAAACACTATCTTTAAAATCTCATTTATGTTATAAAGTAGCAAGTTGGAGAAATGACAGACAAATGAGTAAAAGCAACTCAATCTTCATGATTTTGACATTCTATATCCATTTACTCACTTTCTTGACATGCCAAACTTATTTTGGATAAAATAAAATAAAATAAAATAAAAATGGACACTAAATTATATATATATATAAAGAGGAGTGGATAACAAGTTTAGTGTTGGGTGACAAATTCTTGCTCTTAAAGGTACGCCCAATAAAAATAATGATTACATCAGTACTTTCTTTTAGATTTGCTCTTACATCTGTTTTCAATAAAAATACATAATTAATAGAACAGTACTTTCTTACCCAGCACAACAAAAATTATAACGAAAAATGACCAGCTTAAATGTTAATGAATTTTGATTAAAATGTAGTTTTGATCTTCCAAATTGTATACAAATAAGTTAAAATTGGTATAAAAACTGTTCAGATAATTCCTTGCAGGAATATTCTCATGATACAAATTTTGACCACATAAATTAACCTCTTGAACCTTGTGGATTGAAAAGGAGTTTATCATATTAGGGTCCCACAAGTTTTCATATGATTCTAAAATACTTTACCATTTGATCAATGCAATTAAATATTAGTAAAAAAGACATTGAACTAGAATCAAAGCACATAGATAACTGTAGATCAATGTCAACCAATTATGCTCAGGTTAAACAATACCAACATATTATAGGATATGATCAGTAGAAGTTTGAAACAAATAGCTTACCTGCTGTAATAACTACAACGCATAGCTAACACTACTTCATGACCTTGGAACAGCCTGGAAATTAAACAAGATGGAAGCCCGGTATCAATGCTAAGCTTCCTCAATGCCATGGTTTGTGGATTATAAGACTGCAAAACCTTACGATTATCCAACATTAAAAGTTCGTCATTTTTTTGATAGCATAGAATCTTAACCTTGCTGATTCTTGAATCAAGCCTCAGATAAGTCTTATCAAAATTGCCCATTATCAGGCCAACCTGCATTAAATTTATCGATAAAATTTTAGTCCAAGACTCCTTAACCCCATACTCTTTCATGATCTATAACTCGACGAGGTCAAAAAAGGAGTGGTCGGTGATGGAAAAGCATCCTTTTAAGATGGAAAGCCAAGGAGAAACTATATACACAACCACCTGTTGCGAGAATTTCTTCGGGGGTGGTATGACTTCAAATACTTCATTTGCAATATTGGAGGAGACAATATGGTTAAGAGGGGATGAACAAATCCTGTGAAGAGCTCCATACACGAATATTACCATATATACAAACAATAGGTATTACACAATTGCGATTTAATTACATAAGGGGCGTACCCCATACGTCTCCAACACCCATCTGTATCCACAGTGTGCACAAAAACCTCCGACTACATATAGTTATCGCATGTATACATCGCAACTGCCTTGCATTCCTTACTTTCAGAGTCAAATCCAACTTCAATGCGAGTATTCCATGCTTCGAATTTCGGGTTGATCAGGTCATGGAGCAAGAGAACGCTATTTTGTGTGTGTGTGTATATGTATATAAATAAAATACACTTAGGCATACTCTCAACAAACCAACACATCAACCGGTAAACAAGTAGGGGTGGTCACGGATCGGATAATTAAACATCAATCTTACTCCGATTTGCTCCCAACCCAACAGATTGGAAAATTTTGAATATATCACAGATCCGTTATTCCACGAATCGGATCGGATCCATTGAATGACAGATCAGATCAAATTGGATCCGCGGATTGGGATTTTTCCTAAATAGTCTAATATTATTTATTTTTTAACCATAACCCAATAGGTAAAATTTAAATTTATCACCATTAACTCATATATTTAAATGATCATTAACTAATACATTCTTAGAGTTAATTAAATAATCATCAACTAATTAGATTAAGTAATACATTCTTTGAATATATATATATATATATATATATCTCACGGATCGGATTAATTGGATCGGATCGGATCGGACTTATGAATCGGATCGGATTTTTAATAGCCCAATCCGTGAGCTACGGATTTAATTTTTTTTGAATCCGCCACCGATCCATGGATGTAGCAATTAATCCGATCCAATCCGCATAGATCGGACCGAATTGAATCAGATTTGCTAATTCACGGATTATTTGTCCACCCCTATCAAGAAGGATGTGCTCCATCACCTAACATAAGCTTTGATTCTTCAGCTACTTCACAACCATTTTTTTTTTTTTGAGGCGGGCTACCCCCACCCCCGATCTACCAGTGTGCAAAAGTATGTGCGTGAAATGTAAAGTGCCAAAATGCTATATTAGTGTACGTAGTGAGTCTAAATTGGATCATAGTTAAGGGTGTCTGGTTAATTTATCCTACTTTAGTATTAATGTGTGTAATATTTGTATTTTGGATAAGCAAAATATAAGTTCATATTTGCACTTTTTGTTAAATAATCTGTGTTACACTCTGCAGTGGTCTTTTTAGATGAAGATGATGTAGCAACATACACAGTCAAAACAAGGAGACAGTTAATGCTCCATTTGATTGCTGATTTACTGATTACTAATGCTCCAGAATAAAGAAAAAAAAGAAAAAAAATAGCCCACCAATCATTTGATGAATCAGAAATTCAGAATATTCTAATGTCTTGGGATTAAATTAATGCTCCATTTGATATTTTTGATTACTGAAAAGGAGAAATAGAAGAAAAGAAGACATAGCTGAAATTTTAAAAATTTGTGTGATTTCAACCAAGTAGATTCCAGAGATTAAAACAAGAAAAAAACATAAAACATGTTTTGGAACTAGTAAAGCAATCTCCTTGATTGAATTGAAGCCTTTGAAGGAGACGGTGGAACCCTGGAGGCCTAATTAGAAACTTTCATCAAAATTCAGAAAGTTTCATTTTTATCTGCAAACCCTATTCCTGCTACATTTATATTGAATGGAGGAAATATTGACTTAAGTTTTAAACATAGATAAAATGGGGAAAAGAAGAAGAAGAAGAAAAGAATCAGAAGAGTTTAAGAGAACTACTAATCCAAACTAATCAGAGGATAGAACTCAACAAACAATTTAAAACCAAAAAAAAAAAAAGGAAATCAACAAATTGAGTTTTAAGATGATATAATGGCAAGAGTTTCCTATTACCCGTATTCATAAAAGTCTCTGATAAATCTCATTTGATATAAAAATAATCTCAAAAAAAAAAATAATAAGAAGAAGAAATTAATATATATTCATATATGAGACAACATGAACAGAAGAAGAAGACAAAGAACACCCAAACTTGCCGTCCTGAAATTACTATTTTCTCAAATCAAAAGATCACATAATATAGACCCAATTCCTCTATTTAATTGTAGAGACAAAATTGGCAACAAAATTATCAATCTGAGAATATATATATATACACACACACACACACACACATATATGAGGATGAGAGGGGAAGAGAAAATACAGATATGAGAGGAGAGAATTTACAGATCGTTTAAGTGTCGGTTGCCGTCAATAATTACTGATCGTTGCAGATGAGGGAGAGAGAGAGACGAAGGGCAACTCAAAGGAATAGATGGAATGCAACGAAAGGTAGAGGAGAGACAGATAAGATTGAGGGAGGGAGAGAGAGATGAAACTGGGTCGTATAGAGTAATGAGAGACTTGCCAAAAAAATTTGGCAGCTGTTACATTTGAGAAGAAATCCGAGGATGTAAAAATTTGAGAGCTCAAATGAGAGTCCATTTCTTTTTCACCCCTTACCATATTTTGAGTTTGAGAGTCCAATATGAGAGAGCATTGGAGTTGCTCTTAGCTAAAGTTATTAAAACAAAATGATTATTTTATTTGTAATTTTATTCTTCGTTTATTTTGTACATAGTATTAGTGTTACATATTAACCATTTACAATTAAGTTCAGAAAAGTCAAATTTGACTATTGTAAACAAATGTCACTTGTTTTTAGAATTCGTTGTGTTGATGCGAAATTCTATACGAATAGGAACTTAACTTTTTGCTTTTTGTTTTTTTTTTTTCTCAGAGAAAAGAGAAGTGTTCCATTCCTTCTTCTCTTATTTTATTTTATTTTATTTTACAAACAATGTTTAAATAATATATTTTTTATTTAATAAATTATGTGTTCTTTAAAATAACTTCAAAATAACTTATTTTTAAGTTTTTTTTATCAAAAAAATCTTGCAACAATAGGAACAGTGCCTTAAGACACTGTTCCTATTGTTGCAGCTTCAACAAACCAAAAAAAAAAATCGTTTCACCCAAAACAATGTTGTTTTGGCAAGCCCTGATCGGGTTCGACTTCCCATTAATTAGGGCCAGGCCACTGGTTCGTTCGTTCTCTCTTTGTTGAGGCACTCAGGAAATGGGGGCTTTAGCTTTTCCAGCAAAGCAAACCCTCCTCGCTCTTTTAGAACCAATGCATTAGGTAATTCCGCTCCCTCCTTTCAACCGAGTAAAGAGGCTTCGAAAACAGAACTTTTTCTCACAACCACCTCTTTTCTGCTAGCACGCCTTTTCCACTCATGCTAGTACCAGTTGAATCCTCATGCAACAATGATTTCTTTTGCCGGGCTGGGCACATTTGTCACGATGAAAACAGCTTCACAGAGCCCACTCCGAGTAAATTTTCTCAAAAACTCTAATTTTTAGGCTCTACCGCAATGGGCGAATCCAGAGAGAAGATTGCATTGTACCGCAAGAAGGCCGAGGCGCAAACGATTGCCACATAATGAGGATCTTCCATTATGGATCAAGGGGAATTGAGAAAATTTTGTGACCTTTTTAATTTGTGGGGACAAACTTATACAGTTAGTTTGTTTTTGTAATTTTAATATAGTTTTTTTCATAAATTTTCATAAATTTATTGTAAAAAAATAATAAAATAAAATAAAATCAGTTGGTTGAATTGTAATTTTTTGTTGGGGCATTTCATAAATTCTAAAAAAAATTGAAGTATAAAATGCAAAAAAAATTCAGTAGGGGCAAATTTGAGGTAATAAAAATATAAAAAATCAAGTGGGGGCATCCGCCCCCACTGGTCCGACGTTGAGTTCGTACTTCGTACCTGGGTAGAAGAAATGCCTCTTGCCGGAGTGTATTCGATCAGTTTCATTTTACGACTTTCAAGCCAAATACGCCGAACAGTTGGATCAGCATTGGGGCGGTTTTCTGTATGAATAAGGTGCTAAATACAAGTCTGTTTTCCTCCCCAAGACAAAAGACCTACAATGTTTTTGACGCCTAGCTGATTCAACAGGGAAACTGAATACACCGGCAAGAGGCATTTCTTTTACCAAAAGCTTTAAAACTGCCTCCAATGCTACAGCAACCTGCATAGGACTTTTGGTCCCTATCAACTGATCATTTCTGCTCTCAAATCACCTTTGAGGATCCCAACAGCTTGATCTCTTTGCTGTGACGACTGTGGATCACTGTTTACTGACTCTCGGTGTTGGAACTTGCCGGTTTTATGTATGAATATGGTGTCAACTCTGTTGGAGGCATCAAAAATATTGGAGGGCTTTTGTCTTGGGAAGGAAAACAGACTTAGCACCTATGGTTCAAGGTTTTTAATTTTACATTATTTAATTTATTTTATTTTATTTTATTTTGCTTATTTTATTCCTCAGTATTAAAATATTTTCCAGTAATGCAACATATGATAGGGTAGCCCAAGCAAAAATGTTGGAATTTTTATATATATATTTAAATAATAAAAATTATTTTATGGTCCTATGCACTACGTTTCCTAAAATAGGATTGCAATGTGATTATTGATACTTGATGGATTGGGTTTGTACTTTCTAATTTGGTGGTCTAATTGGGAGTATGGTTTTATACTGTTGGATTGTGGTTTTCCAACTTATTCGGTGTGATTTAATTCTAACCATTGATATCTAAGTTTTCGTGATAGGAAGGGAGACTTAGATATGCTTGTTTGTAGAGAAGTCGTCCCCCCTATTGTTGTTATATAAGGGTTTTAAAACCCTTATGTAGACCTATCGTATCGACAACTTTCAGAAAGGGGTAAAACGCTCTATTTTTAGATCTCTCAAAAGGCGATGAGGAATTCTTAAAGCTATCTAAAGTTAATTTTTTCTAATCAGGTATGATATTAAAACCACTCTTTAATTAATGATTAATTTTGATTTCTACATGCTATTTATTATTTAAACCCAACAGTCAGATCTCAATTTTTACGAGAGCTACCGTTTCAAGTAAGGATGACAATTCGTGTTCGTGGACCATAATCGTTTCGTATCAATATAAAAATATTTTATTAAATGGGTAAACCCAAATTCAATCTATTCAATAATCGTGTTAAAAATCCCTTGATCTATTTATCAAAATGAGACATTTAATATTTAATCAGATAATAAATACTATAAAAAATTTGTCGCAATTAATTCAAATATTTAAAATAAAAAGAAAAATGATAAACCGTACTCAACGTTTATATTACAATTGAAATGATTTAACTGTTCATAATAATTGAGTTTGAATAGATAACATATTACATATGTCATATTCACCATTATGACATTTTGAATTAAACGAGTTACACGGGTTGAACTACTCAACCCTAACCAAATACGAAGTAAACAAGTTAATCGTACAAACCTATTTATGACACAAACCCGTTTAAGGTCAACAAAAACCCGTTTATCTCGTGTCGTGTTATAATTTGTCATCCCCAATCTTACCCAACTGGTAGGGCTGTAATCGAACCGAGCCGAGCTTTGGAGTGTTTGGGCTTGGCTCGGCTACTCCACAGAGGTACTCAAGCTTCGACTAGCCTAGATTGAGCTTGGTTCCCAACTGTTTAAACAAGCTCAAATGACTAAAGCTCGTTTATGTGCGTGTCACCAGTGGGGCAGAAAAAAATCGTCGATATTCTCTGATCTGTTTCACCCTACCATTTACTCCAGCCATAACCTCGGGTGGAGGTAGACTAGTAGCAAAACCCATTTGCCTTCCTAAATTTTGCATCCGTTGCGTATAGATTTTGGTGGCTACGGCTATGGTTGTGTTTGAATGAGACAGAAGGTAACTCTAGGGTTGTTTTAGGAATGAGAGGCGATATGATATACTAGTAGATAGGTTTGCACTTGGGTTAAAAAAACTAAAACAAAAAGAGAGAGGTTTATAGTGGGTTGGATAATAGAGATGGACTTGGGTTTTGGGCCACTTCATTTTTAGAAGTGATATATGTTGGGCCAGCTGAGCTTAGACTATTATATAAGTTAAAATGATTTTAAATACAAGTAGTTACTAAATATTGTTAAAATGTCGAAATTTATAAAAGGGCTAATTTCAAAAAATCCCCATAACTTTCAAATTTTAATCATAAACTCTAAACATGTTTCAAAAACCCCAAGCACTATAAAAAGTGATTACATTGCCCCAATATCCGTATCCGCCCCGTTAACCAGACTATGAAATGACAAATTGAACCTTATTACTTAATACAATATTAAATTAAAAATTATTTTTTAAAATTACAAAATTACCCTTTAATGTCTTCCCCCCCTCCTCTAAAACTCTCGCATCTCTCTCTAAAATAAACTATTTAATGGGTCGCAATATTGTTTGATACGCAATCCTTGTTCAAGTCTGATACGCAACTCGTATCGACCGGTTTACACTGATTTTGTCCGAGTCCGTTACGCCGCGACCATGATCGATACTGCGAACCATGAATACACACACACACACACACACACACACATTATATATACAAAAAAAGTGTATAATGGCACAAGCCTATGTGATCAGCGGCGGTGTGGCGGCGGCGGCAATGATGGCTATGTTTGCCGCCGGCGATGACTGTGCCCCAAATCCCAATATACACATATATGGATATATGGAAAACCCAACCCAAAACCCCATATTATATAACAAACCCAAAACCCCATATTGCAGACATATGGCATCCACGGTGCTGTAGTTGGTGACGAAGATAGTTGTGGTATTTGATTGGGGCATTGGTACTCCAATCGGCACAACTATAGCTCCAATTGGTGCCGGTCAAGAGGCGATGAAATTATGCAAATAACAGTTGAAGGCACTTCCAAATCAAACAAAAAAAAGAGCCTTTGATCACATCCAAGGTTGCGAAGATCGTGCAATCAAAGCCCTTAACAAAGAAATCATAGTCAATAGGAGTAAAAAAGGGGTTGAAGCTTTTCCAAATAGACGATAGAATAACAAAGGACGAGTGAGGATCTTTCTCTCTCAAACTCAGAAATTGACTCAATGAGCTCAATGAGTCAGAAATCATTCGTATATATCTTCGAGGCTCAGGGCATTATGATATTAGCGGGGACATTGAGTTCACTGCAAATTTTCGGTGACCCCTATGGACGCCTGTAAGTGCAATTAATTCGTTTAACTAAGAAGCCAAAAGAATTATTACAACTTACTTAAAGTAAAAGAACAATTAACAAGAATAATTTAGAGAAAAACTTATAAAGCTCGATGATCTTTATTGGAAGTCTACGCCTTTATTTATATACAAAAAGATGATGGAATTATTGTAGGACTCGCCCTGTTTGTCCTCCAATTCATTCCATATACAACTCTTTACTTATATAGTTCTTCCTTTTCGTAGTTCTTCCCATGCAAAGTTTTCTCAGAGTTTCGTTTTTACGCAGAATCCTTAAGTAAAAGGACTTTGATTCAATTGAACTGGACTTGGATGTGAACGGGCCGGCCCACGAATCAAGAGGTTAATATGAATAACCTTGGGTCAATAGCTACTTCAATTTGGGTTTCACCAAAATTGGGTTTTGATGGACCGGTTTGGAGAAGAATTTAGACTTTGATTTACTTTAATGACATGGTTGATTCTTATTGGTGGGGAGTTTTTTCCCTTCACACTTTGCCCCCAATTCCCTCATAAATTGAACTACGGCTCCTAGTTAGAAGGGAATTGATTTTGCATGGTTGCCAACTTTTATAAGAGGCAATTTAAGAAGTGACCATTGACATTCTGACCAAAGGACTTCCACAAAACTCGCTCTCTCCTCCACTGTGTTCACTGCTTCGTCGTGATACCAGGTTAGTTCTTCATCCATCTTTCTAATTTCGTATCATGAGCACTTCATCTACTCATGATCACATAGAGATTAAGGACTTCGAGTCCACACTTCGTCATCTCCTATTCTTCTTAGAGTTCCTCCTCCTAGGGTTCCCAACCCTCGTGAATCTGCGAACGAATCTGCTGTGCGAGTAGGAGATTCTTCTCCATAAACAGAAATATCCACTTCTGGATCAGTTAGCATTTTCTAAAAAAATGAGAGAGAAATGATTTTGTCCATCTGGCGAATCGAATTCACCATTGAAGAAGTAATGGAGGAATTTGAGATCCCAGAGGGGGTAGAGATTGCTGAATACCCAAAAAATGCTGATTTCAGTTCAGGCGAGGGTGTCGGAGAGAATGAGTTACTTTTGTCTGTCGGACACCTTTATGCTCTTCGTTTTCCCCTTCACCCCTTTTACCACTTGGTCTTCAATAAATTAGGTATAGCCCTCTTCAAGTAAACCTTAACTTTTTTCGTATAGTCTCGGCTTTTCTTGTTCGCCGAAGGCTAGAGAGTCTTGACTTGACTCTCGCTGACCTATTGGTTTGTGTCTCAATCGAACAAACTCCCCATCCCCCGCAAATTTGGGATATTAAGTATAGAAAATTTACCTTCCCTTCATAAAAAATGCTGCGGCTGTTTCCCATGTCAAGTTTTTTTTTTTTCGTTATACTTATGAATTTCTTAGTGTTTTTTCAGCAACGTTCTCCTTTTCGGTAGCCAAGAAAAGGCTTGCTTTCCTCGAGGAACAAGTTTGGAACAACTCCCCTTCTATAGAAAACCTTTTTTCTTCCCCCAATCTCAAAGAACTTGCTTGCAGCGCCTCATCTACTGATCTCATGGATTTGTTAATTCGTTCATTTGATTGTTTTCCTCTTACTAATGAGGAAAAGAAGAGGGCGGAAGCTGTTAAGATGAAAGCAGCAGAGGATTAGCCCCTTGCAGTCATTCGCTTGATTGAGCATGAAAAGGAGGCTGAAGAACCTCCTCTGAAGAAAAAACTTAAGTTAAACCCTTCTTCCTCGAGCAAAGGCAAGGGCATTAGCCTTTCCAAAAGTAAAAGAAAAAAAGCTGATGAAGCTGATCCTGAGGAAGAAGTTAGGGCTTTAGTCTTGGCAGAAGCTGGAAAAGCTTGGAGACCCACTTTTTCTAAGGCTGACACAATTCTCCATTTCGGAGACTCTATAGTTACTAATCCCTCTGTTGTCTTGGCCGTTGCTCATGGGATGTGGTTGCACAAGGATGAGGAGATTATAGGCAACATGGGGTTAGGACAACTGTTTCCTTTTGCCCTTGTCCGTGCCATAGAGGTTCGTCCTTTCCCTTTTTCTATTATTATCGTATTTTCCCTTTTACTTTACTTATACCATTATTGATTATGTAGAGTATGTATCATACTATGGCTCTATGTGCAATGGTTGAAGCTTAGTCAATTTCCATTCGAAAGCTGGAAAAAAACTTGGCTCCTGCTGAGAAGAAGCTTTTTCTATTGTTCATTTGGATGTAAAGATAGCTCATGATGCGAGGGACGTATATAAAGGTTGCCTTGCCACTGCTGAAGCTAAACTAAAAGAGATGGAAGCTGAGACCCTTCGCTGGAGGGATGCAGTTAACACTTGCACAATTGCTAGAAAACAACTACAGGAGCGCTATTCTTCCTTAGTACGTTTGTCCAATACAAGGGCCTTTCGGTTCGGCTTCGCTCAAGGCTCAGGCGATAAATCAAATGACCCAGATGCTTTTGATGCAGATATGGAGGTGTCCTTCCCTTATGCTGAAGGTCCGAAGGCCCAAGAAACTGAGGTTTTATTTGCTGAGATGGTGAAGTCTAACCAACGAGATCCTCCAGCTTCAACCTCTTCAGTTCCTCCAGTGCCAGCTCCCAGCCCAAATGTGGTTGATGCCTTTGATTCTATTCCTTTTGACCCCAAAAGAAAGTAATTTATGTAATACTTGCCTTGATCTTGATGTATTCTGAGTTGTGAACAATGGTTTATTGGACATGCTTATTCCAAGGAATTTCCATACTTTTGAATCTTCCAATGTTATATATATTTTTGAGCAATTTTCCATGCCTTCGAGAAGGATTTGTTCTTTTCAGGGGTTCTCGGATTGATTATGGTCCGAATACACAAAAAATGATAGGTAATAAGAAGAGAGTTCCCATGATATCTAGGTCATTAACTGGAGATTGTGGTATCACTCGGTGACTTGGATGCTCTCTGAGCCGGGCGTTTGGCATGATACCTGATTAAGGTTTAGGTTTGGCTCAATCTGGCTCTGATACCAACGGGTGGACAATTGCTCATTTATTCAAAAACTCAAACTGTTGGGTAGTGCTGTATACCCACCCATTTATACACACTCCAAGTTTCCAACCCCTATCCAAATTCGACATGGGGACAAATTTCACTTGTAACAACAGGGTAGTGTGAGTATTTTTCAAAACCTGTACCTGCTCCATAATCGCAATTAATGAGTTTAAAATTTAAATATCTATTCGCCTTTATGGTATATGAAGGGTTCATAACCGTGCCATTGCGGGTGGTACACATTGCCTTCCTTAGACTTGTGCTTGGGATGGCAACGGGGGCAGGTTTGGGCTGGTGTACCCTCCCCGCTCTGCAACTGTTTAAAAACTCCACCCCCGTCCCCGCCCAAAATCGCAAAAAAAGAGAGGACTTTCCACCCCATCCCCGCCCCCGTTTAACATCTTTACCCCTGCGGGTACCCGCCC
>JAOTQH010247110.1:0-12212 GCA_025631255.1 Cornus kousa | reverse complement strand
CCACAACAACCTTGTGGTCCTTGTTCCCCTTTTCACATTCATTTTCCAGGCGAATGTTGACGACCTTGTGCTTCCTTTTACGTGCATTTTCCAGGGAAAAAAAAACTACTCGTATATACATTTTTTTACCCTATGTATAATTAATTAATTCCTCCAATAGATAAAAAAAACCACCAGTTGATCTATTAACATTCAACTGATCATAAAAATGTGTGATGCATTAGAAAAATTCTGAAAAAAAAAAATTCGTTCTAATTGTCACTCAAAAAAACAATTATCAAGAACTCAAAAACAAATTTTTTTTTTTTTATAAAAAAAATCTATGTATAAAAAGGCCACCATCCATAACATTACTCTGCACATTACATATCTTAAACACAACCATAACAGTGTAAAGAATGGAGCATCTACTCTGTTTTCTGATCCTACTCATCTTCTTTCATCTGCACATTCCATCCCTTCTTGAAGCTAAACTTACTGATGGTTTCAGCATCGATCTTATTCACCGTGACTCGCCACTCTCTCCATTCTACAACCATTTTGCCATCCCTGGACAACTCTCAAGAAACGACGCCATTCCATCCATGGAAAAATATAAAATAATAGTACAAGTAACTAATTACATGCTGCTATTCATTCACATAAAAAATAAATTTTTATTCTCTCGTGTCTCTAAATGTTTTAGTCAACACTTTTTATTACTATTGCTATAATATATGTCTCTAAGTATATATTTATCGAAAATATTTCCTTATTTATGGATGAGTAAGAAATTTATCCACATCAATTATAATGAGCTGAATATGATTGTTGTGTTTTGGTGTCAATAATTTTTTTATTTATCAATGAGAAAGAAATCATTACCTATATAGAGATATATATATATATATATATATATATATAATTATATATATAATGTCATCATGTGGTGCTCTAACATGGACCAAGATATTACAAAGGTATGCCATGCCTGGAACAAATGACTGAGGACACAAGTTCATCCCTTGATATCACAAGTGAATAGTGATTTGAAGTGCATAAAAGTAATTGTTGGCTAAGAATTTCTTAATCAATCAAAAGAATGCCAAAAAGGTAAGAAATAAGATAATTATAATTTAAGAATCAATATTTACCAAATTCAATTTATTTACATGATACCACCATTGCTAAACCTATAGGGCACAACAGGGGGCTACAAGAAATGTGTAATCCACCAATCTCATTTTTTTTTTTTTGTCGGTTTGGGCTAGTTCGGTCCAATAAACACCGACCATAAACCCACCCCACCTTGTGCCTGTCGGTTTGGACCGTTCAGCCCAGAAATAAATTTCTTAGTAGTTCTGTTCACAATGAAGTCGTGGCCAAGTTTTTTGGGCTCACAGGATCCCAATTCGCCTGTAAAATGCTATTGAGTTTGGCCTTATTTCACCAAGCAAGTAGAGAGCGAGAGAGAAACAGAGAGAGGTGGGAGCCGATAGACGCTAATGGGGGATCCCTACCGGAGATTCGGTGCTCCTGCGGACAGAGGTTTTATCCTTTTACCTTAAACCCTAATCTCTCTACCTTCCTATCTATGTGATCTCCGAAATCAAAAATCACTTTGATAGAGCCCAACATAAAATTCGGTTTTTACTTGTTTCAAACATTAATTGATTCCATGTCGCCACATTCACCTGCATTTTGTTGATACCTTGCTGTTGATTTTAACGTTCAATTTGATTTGAATGATATATATATATACATGTACATGCATATTTATTTAATCTGGCTCTCAATTTTTTTCAAGAATTGGTTTGTAAATAAATTGTGCTGACTTTTTTTTTTTTTTTTAAAGATGACAAATAGAGAAGGAATAGGAGAAAAAGTTTTTGTTTTGGTTGGCAGAATCAAGTTTTCAATCTAAATTAACTTATACACCGTGGTTCCTGCAGAATCTTCAGTTTAACTACAACATACACACACATGGAATCAATTGGGGTTTTGTGCAAAAGAAACTACGAAACTAGAAGGAGAAAAAAAGCTCAATCAACCACAATGATGTTATTTGGCACTAGTCTACCTCCACATTCAAACTAACATGAGAAGCTCAATAATGAAATTCAACTATTAATTGGGAGAATTTATGAAGTGAGGAAGCCCCTTTATCGAGTTCCATATGAAATTCAACTATTAATTGGGAGAATTTATGAGGTGAGGAAGCCCTTTATCGAGCTCCAACCTTGAAGCATCTCCTTTTATCTTTCACCTTGATTGAGCAATCCTTAACGTAACCCCTTCCCTGAATTGAAGCATCTCCCACCCTATTTCGCCAGAAACCATCGCAAGAAATCAATCCTCTCCTGACATGAGTCATTCTCATCTTTGAGATCATAGAGTTTCAAATCCGATAGTTACTCCCGACCTTCGATGGTGGTTAGGGCAAGGCTTAATAGCAACTACCTTTGCATATGTTTTTACATATGGTTCAATCCCAGCTCCATCAACTCCACTTAAATGCTTCTACTAACATTACCATCCACTACTTTTGCATGAAGACACATTTAACCTTTCCCCTTTAAACAAAACCCCCTCTGCCTTGCTTTTCGTTCAAATTTTTCATACCTATCTGCTATTACTTTTTCCTCTGGAGTCTGGACTTCCTCAAAAAGCTCTTTCCATCTCTCTACCTTGTAAATGCTCCAGGATTCAAGCACCCAATCTAGCCCTTCAGATCCAGAAAAAACAATTGGATCACCCCCCAGCCCCACTCGATCAGCTCAGCTGAGTCCTCTCATCATTGTTGAGCTTCTAGAAGGTCGAAGTGTCCACGTCAGACATGGACACGCCCTGACATATCTCAGACACGCCAAAAAAACTGTCTCTGGATATTTTTCATTTTGTACATGTCGTGGACATGCTGCGGATATGCCATGGACACGTGACGGGCATGTTGATACATTGTGGATACATCGTCAACATGCATGTCTGATTAAAGGAGGATTTATTTATTTATGTATTTTTTAAAAGGGTTAAAATACAAAGTGTGTTCTTATCAATAAAATAAAATAAAATACGAAGTATGTGGAATTCTTTGGACAGTTTAAATAATATGGAGGTCAAAACATAAAAAATAAAAAGTTTTTAAAATGTAATTTATCAGGCTGTTTTTTTTATTTTTTTATTTTTTTTCTAGTTATTACTTGTTTGAAATTGTAAAAGATCACAAAGAGAGAAGGGTAAGAATCTTGCTCTCTTTTGCAACCAACTTCGAATTCACTTTGATGGTTTAATGAAACTTGACTGTTGGCGAACCTTCTTCTCCTTAGAAATCCTCTTGCTCTATCTTTTTTTTTTTTTCCTTTCTTTTTGTCCTCTTCTTCCTATCACAATCTTCTTTCTTCCTCTACAGGTTCTCTCTTTTATTTTCAACATAGAGCTTTTTTTTTTCTTTTTTTCTTTTTTTTCTCTCTCTCTCTCTCTCTCAACAACACCTTAGTTTCCTTATTTCATTATTATTTTCTTTCTTTAAAGATTCTCTCTCTTAGATGAATTTCTTTCCTCTTTTTTTTCAACAAAGCCCTAATTTTAGAAAGGGTTCAGAAATTTTACTTCAGCCATTATCTATTTCTCGCTCTCTCATCTCTTTTTCTTTCCTACCATTCATTAAGCATATGTAATAATTTGTTTAGCTATGGATTTAGATTACAACAAATTTTATAAATGGAATTAAAAAATTTTACTTATACTTCAACCCGTCCTCTGTTCTTAAATGAGTGAATTGTTGTTGTTGTTCATTAGTTATTGTGATATGGAATTTTTTATTCTTAATTCGATGAAAAGTAATATTAGTCTTGTAATATATTATCACATATATTTAAAAAAAATGTATATTTAACTTTGAAAAAATGTATATTTGTTATTCGTTGTGTTCCCTCCATGTCCATGTCTTTATTATTTAGGATTTGTCGTATCGTATCGTATCCATTTTACAAGATGGGGTTTTCTAAATACAGCTTCATTGATGGTAATTTGTGCGAGTTTTAAGATCTAGATTGCATATTTGAAATCATGTTCATCTAATTGAAACCAAAATAATAATAATAAGTTACTCCCTCTGTCCCAAATTAAGTGTCTTCAGTCACAATTCCCACTGACGACACTTAATTTGGGATGGAGGGAGTAAATCAATAAAGTATATTACACTCCACAGGTTTGCATATTAAAATTTCAACTGGAATTAAATTTGAAGCTTGTTAGTCGACTTCATAGATTGGGTTTTCAATAGTTCCTTCCCCTTTATCTTTATTCCTCGGAATCTGATTTATGCTCAAATTCTGCTGCTACATTTATGGCCAGGCTATTTTTTTTAGGGCATACCCTTTAAATATGTTCAAAATACTATTTCTGTACATTTTAAGAATATATATTGATTCTTAGATGTTAGAGGATTACTCTGTGATGCCATCCTCATTGTGGCAGAATTGAGTGAAAGATAAAGAATAAACAACAATGGAAAACTACTATTATCCAATATGAGCTATATATATACGATCAACTACTCTGATACAGAAATCTTTGTTGATCTTAGTACACACCTTGATTAGTTTGTTATAATAACAGGCAGTGTTCCAATACCGAGCTTTCCTGGCTACTTGTCATCTGAACCATCATCATTAACATCTCATCATCCACGGAACAACTTCAGTGATCTGCAGGGTAATGCTTCAGATTACCTACGAAAAGATGTAAGAAATTCATTTACTAGTGGACTCTTGAGTTATTATATTGGAAGTATGGGTAATGGTAAAATGGGTTTCTTGGTTTTTCTTTTAGGTATTGCCATTGCAGCCTGGGCCTTTTGGTGTAGATGTTACTGGTGTTGGTGTTCGCCCTGAATACAGTCTTGGTGGATTAACAGCAGGAGCAAGCATTAATGCCCACCCAGCTCCTTTACAAGATCCAGGTTTGCTGAGCCAAAGACGAGATATTGCATTAGGTGTCAGCCCAGGCATCCCGGATTTAATAAATGATAGGCCCAACTCTCTAAGAAAAGTTGATGGCCTTCCAGTTCCAGCAGGAGAATCAAATATTCTGTTTGTTGAAGGGCTTCCAAATGACTGTTTAAGGAGAGAAGTAGGCCGTATCCTTGTATTTTGTTATTTGTTTGTGGTTTGGTCGTGTGGCATCTTGATAGAGCCTAATACTTTATTGAAATTCATGGGGAGCTTTTGGATAAGTCCAGTTTGTGTCCAGTGAGATTTAAAATGAGCTTATGGTTGCATCTAGAGGAGCAGCCATCTAGCTTTAAGAGGTAGGATAGAAATCTATACTATGGAACAAAAATTGGATTATCCATATGTGTCCAAAGGCCCCCTGAATATATTGATTTTTTAAATTTTTTTAAATTTTTTGGATATATTGTTTTGTTACTCCAATTTATTCCTTGACTCTAGTTGAAGACCTTTTTCGTCCTTTCATTGGCTTTAAAGATATCAGAGTCGTTCATAGGGAGCCCAGACGTGTAAGTTTACTGCTTCATTTTAGAATGTACTATAGATGATTGCCATTTTAACTAAAGCTATTAACAGTTTACATAGGTGTTTTTTTTTTTTTCCCATGGCAAGTGGATCTCCTCGTATCATCCTCTCCATTTTTGGTTATATCCTTTTTTGGTTTGAATTATTGATTGATTTTGATTATCAGAAATTATTAAAAATTTTATTAATTTTTAAAAACCCTACTTGGTTAATACATAGCAAAAAACAATTTCTTTTGGGCTTCAGATTCTTAGTCTTAAGAATGTTTCTGTTCAAAAAATAATCAGCATAAACCTAATTTTGATTTAAATGGTTTATCATTTGTAGAATCAATCATCTTTATTTGGTTAATGGTACTGCATTTTTCAAACCAAAATATTTTTTCATTTTTTGCTGATTAGATCTGTTAAGTTAGCTAAAATAAATATGGCCTACATATGTTGAGAAGTGATTTGGTAGAAAAAAATTTAGCAAAAAATGTTCACTTTTTGTTTGATCAGGTCTTCAAATTCACACTTCTTAAGTCCATGTGACTAGACAAATTGGAACTACGTTGTAATTGTCTAATACTTCCCCTTGCTTCAATCTACATCCCATTGAAAAGCTCCCTAGTTAACCTGCACTTTACCTTTAGACATCAGTTTTGTAACATGTTTTTCCACTGAATGCAATTACCGAGTTATTCAGTTTCTCTAGGTCATTATAGAAATTGGTATTTATTACATGGGTAAGAAGCATGCATATGTATTTGAAGCACAGATACACTATGATACGGACACAGTGAGTCAGTGACATTGACCTATAAAAACTATAATGCAGACGTGGCAAATATTAATAAGTATATATATTATATATGGTCTTATAATATTAGTATATTTTTATACATATGATAATATGATCCTATTAGTATAAGGGTCATTACCCAGTGTTGCTCCTTGTTAATCAAGAATGCTGAGAGGCACATTTCTTTGGGAATACCTTCACAAAGTGGCTGCTCTCAAGATTTGAACCAAGTAATGTCCCCTATGATCTTATAATATAAGATGTTAATGTTTTGCTATTACAGATTTTCAATTTCAAAACATCTTAAATATACTGCCACATTTAAATTTTTAGGGTTTAGGATGTGAAAAATGAAACATTTTAAAAACTCAAATTGTTAGAACAAAGAAAAGAAGCAACAAATGTTGTAAATAAAAAATAAAAAATTGACAAATTGGCTTTATCATACTGTTTATTCGTCTTCTCCATAGATGGTCATTGGTAGGTCTCCCTCACATGTCACTGTTCTCATCTTCCTGTACTCTCTCTCTCTCTCTCTCTCTCAAACAGCAACTTATCATTGTGTCTTTTTTTAACCCAAAAGTGTGTGTTTTTTTCTTTCCATATTTTGCCCCTCTTGGAAATTACTAAAAGATCTCCCATATTAAACTGATCTCCCCCTTCCCTCCTCTTCTGGAACTTTCTAAATTGCCTCCCTGCTTCCCGTCCAGCATATATGCTTACTTTTTTCAAAAATTAATAGAAGTTCTTTAATTTGTATGACACAGGTCAGAAGGTGTTCGATACATTTCCATGTTACACGTGTCAAACACTAATATGATGATCTTTTATCGGAAGTTGCTGGACACTTGTCTGTGTTAGACACCTGCCAAACACTTATACGATGATCTTTTAGGCATGTTTGATGCATCATACAGGGAAGCTATTGATATGCTGCAAAATACTTGGGTTGTAGACATGCTATCAATTTGTTTGTCTGGGATGTGCATTCTAGGTTCAAATTTTGGTTCCCTAGCTTTAGCTCAGGCAAGATGATCAGATTGTGAATATGTTGTCGATTTGTTTCTGGCACGAGAGACGAGAGATGGTGTAGGTGCTTGGACTCAAATAATGGTTGGCTAGCCTCAGCTCCACTAAAAATTGTTCAGTACGTATGTAAAATGTCTTGCACAGTCATGTAGAGCTAGGCTATTATATAACTACTGATAGAGGCTACTGGTTACCAATGGATTTGAGAGACCTGGTGTGACTCGGTCTTTGCCTGTAGAAGGATGTAGCATGGACTCCATACCTATGTTCATGGGTGCATCGGAAATTTTCAGTTTGGAAGCATGTTTTATATTTGTGTGTTATTTTCAAGTTTCTAATTGTTCATCAAATGGGATAATGAATAAATAAAAAAAAAAAAAAAAACTGTCATGGTGAGTTGCAGATGAAACTGATTTCAAGGGGAATCCTACCCGCAATTTGACTCACACATACACTAAAACCTTTGGTAACAACTCGTCTTGAACCGTAATTTGCTCCATAATGGGGCAAAGAAACTCTGCTTTTGTCATCTTACTGCTTAGTTGCTTCTTGCTCATGTTCATAATGTTTTAATGTCAGCGTATGCTTCCTTCTATTATTTTTTTTATGTTTGTTACCATTTTATAGTGATATTCTGATTGACTATTATATTGCAGAGTGGAGACAAGTCAATGGTTTTATGCTTTGTTGAGTTTGATAATGCCAAATGTGCTCTTACTGCTATGGAAGCTCTTCAAGGTAAAGTATTTCTGTAAGAAGTTCTGAAAATTTTCTGATCTTTGTACAAGTTTGTATGTAAAGATAATTCACACTCAATACCCTTTCTTGGGGTGTATTTATGGTGGACAAGGAAACTCAACAACGGTATGCTATATAAAGCAAGTGAATTCAATAGACAATAGTTGTGCTTTTGTACATGCAAATTGTACACTCTAATTGATCATTATGCATCACAATAGGTTTAGTTAATGTACCTCAAATTCTTGATTGTATTACTAATTTACATTTTTTTATATAGTTACTAATTTATATTTAAAACGAATATGTAAACTTTATGAGTTGTTTTGTCATACCTGCTTTGAAGAAATTGAAATGTACTTATTCGATGTTCTGTTGAAAATTACATCATTTGATTAATAGGCTTATGAGTTGTGGTATCTTCATCAGGTTACAAATTTGATGACAAAAAACCTGACTCCCCCGTCTTGAGGATATACTTTGCACATTTTCCTTTCCGTCTGCCATCTGATCGTAATGAGCAACAATTTGGGGGTCCACGATGATCATAGACATGTGGCTGGGATGATGATCAGTCTAAGAGGTCTTAAAGAGATTGTAAGCCAGCTTCTAAAACTATATTAACAGAATGAAGCTTGTTTTATGTGGGTATACTCTGGTTAGTGTGTCACAAGCTAAAATGAGAGCAAAAATACGCTGTACTTGACAATTAAATTATCCCATTATTAAAATTGTGTAGTTGTATTTGATCCAATTTCTCTCGAGCCACTCCTATCTTTACGTCATGTCAAGTTTTAATTATATTGTGCTCCAACCCTGGTCCAGCTCTAAATCACCCTCCAGTTCATTGGTCCTTGGCTCAGGATAACCAGTCTCGGTTGGCAAATCCGGTCCTCTTTTTCTTTTTGCCAGCACACGCCCCGATGTTGTATTTGTGTATTTCCTGGAGGCCTACCTACCGGAGGTGGGGTGATCCGGGGCAGCAGACAGCCGAGGTGTAGCGATCTATGTTTTGGATTTGTTTAGCAGGTAATTTGTTATATTATGTCGTGTATGGTTGATTAGACAGTGCTTTTTTACAGAGTTCTTGGCAGGCCGAAGTTGATGCAAGTTCAACCATATATCTGTTTCAAGTGTTCTCCCTGTCTAAGGATTATTTGCAATTGAGTCATGATATTCAGGCCGGCTAGTTAAACCTATTTATCATAGTGAAACAATTAAAACCATTGATGGCCTGAAGTGGGTCCTATAGGCTTGAATATCATTTCCTTTGCAATTTTATTATTTTTTGTTCGGTTTGCAAATTTTCAGGAAATTCTGAATTCATTTTCTATGTTTTAATCTTTTATTTTATTTTTTTGAGCTTTCTTGCTTCAGTAGGAATAGAGGTTTGCTATTTTGACAAGATTCTAATGGAAAGGTGATTATTCAGTTTTGCTTGATAAAGAAACAAGTTTAGCTTTAAAGTTTAGTGCCACCACCACTTAACTACGACGACAATCAAACAATAATAATAACTGGTTCATTGTTCATACGTAGGGATGATCTTCGCTTCTTTTTTCCATAAATAGGGACGATCTTTACTTTCCAAGTTCAATTCTTTTCTTTAGGTGGACTTCATTTTTTTGCCTATAAGAATGATCATTGGGGTGAAAATTTATTGTATTGTGTCCCCAAAACTTCAATGAATTGACCTTATCAAATTCTCCTAGGAAAAATCTAAAGTCAATTGTGGCTTAGCACTAATTTCACCCAAAAAGAGGGAACGCTCACGTTGTGTTAAATTTTATGAAATTAGTGTTTTGAAATTAGAATGGGAGGATAAATAGTTCAAATTGTGCAATGCTCTATCCAAGTGTCACAATCTGAATAAATGATTTGGGATTAAATGTCAATATTATTGAAGCAAGCAGCACTGCTTAATTGTCTTGTCTGTCCACTTTAAGGAATATTGGCATCCAAGCAAGAACACCCTGGAAACTGCAATAGAAAATTGGATTCTGTCGTTGGTACCAAAGAAGAGATTCACAGGAAACGTATGAAGTGTGAAACTGTGGGGGGACAGAGAGAGAGAATTGATGCCCCCAAAGGTAGATTATGTTCAGAGAAAGGCATAAGAAAAAGAGGGGATGACTTTGCCAAACACTCCTTTGGATTCCCCTCCCCCCAATGAAGATGACATATATATATTCAATAATACATACTCCAAACTCCAAAGAGATAATAAAGCAAGTACCACCGAAATATTTAGCACTGTCATTTGAAAATTATACCCGTAATTGTCTGATCAATTCAATTTCAAATAGATAGATCTCTAGGTGGGACCCATTGCCTTGATGTTCCCCCCTATTGGTCCAATCCTGGGTGCCATATCCATCCACACGTTTATCAAATATGAATCAATCACCGCCGAAAGTAAAAATTTCAGTGCTCAATACGTCACAACATTTTATTTATTACACACCACACTACCTTAATACGAGTATAATTGTAAAAGCAGCCCTTTTTTTTTTCTTTTTTTTTTTTAGCACAGGAATTCCCCTAGGAAGGTTCCTTCGGGACTGACCCTAAGCTTCAAATCTGGAGGTGCACCCTTCACCTCATAAGATATACCAAGTAAGCCGGAAGTAATAAAAGAGATGAAAAGGCTCAAACACTGGCTACTTGAGAGCCAGTGCCAACACCCTACCAATTCATCCAAGCCCCCGAGTCTTGTAAAAGCAGCTTAATGTAACTAACACTCACAATTTTACTAAACGCCATATTCCCCATCATGTAAGCAAGATCGGTTCAATTTATAAAAAGTGCCAAATGGACACTGGGTGCTCATACCATTTCTATTTTTTAAAAAAAAAAAAGTTTTATAGTGATAATTAACTCTAGTGAGTTTGAGAACACTCTAATTCACATATTATAATTTGAGACTACGTGGTCGAGATCAATCACTACTTAACACACAATAAATAAAAAGTTAAATAAAATTGATACTTTTGTTTTTGTATCCACAAGTAATAATTTATCATAAAATAAATTTAAACTTTCATTGACCAAAGACAACATGGGTGGTTGTGATTGTCCTCCTTTACAGCAAACAAAGGCCTCCATTTTCTTTTCACTGAAGAAGCATCTAAATCAAACTTTTGAGAGACGCATGGAACCAGAGGGCAAAGGATTCTATCTAGCTATAGCTATTAAGTCACATAGCAGATAAGTGTAGCAAGTTTTGTGTGTCACAAGGCCATAGACACAACTTGCTCGATCTACTAGTTCTGAAGCTAGCTATATGCCACTAATTTAATCAGCATTTCATGAGATGGATCATGCCAAAGGTCTAGCACATCTGAGAAGAAAATGGCTTGTGTTGCTCTTGAGGGTCATGGAGGTGATGATCATGTTTGCCAGTGTTACAGCTGCAGATCAAACTGACATACCAGCAACAGGTTTGCTATGCATCAGTGATTGCGCGACGTGTCCTGTCATATGCTCACCACCTCCACCACCACGACAGTCAAAGCCGCACCACTCAGCACCACCACCTCAGCTTTCTTATTTCAATTCACCACCACCACCACCACCACCTGAGTCCTATTATTTCAATTCACCCCCAACACCACCACCACCACCACCGGAGTCTTATTACTTCGATTCACCCCCAACTCCCACACTACCACCTCCGCCACCATCATCTTACTTTTCGTGGGGTGCCACTCCCCCGCCTTCTCCCGACTACATCAACATTCCTTCCGGCAAGGCGCCTCCTGGTATGCAGCAGGGCAATTACTCCTATCCTTACTACTACTTCTACGCTTCGGAGGCTTCTTCTCTTTCTCTTCAAGCATCCATATCTGTCATCTTACTATTTTCATTTCATGTTATGCTTTTTGGTTGATGAAGAATTGTATTAATTTGTTGGATGGATAAATAAATATATTATGCGGATAGATTTTGTGCTATTTAATTTTGTTCGTAGATGTGTGTTTATTTGCTAACATTTTGCGTTGTCATGATAATGTTTAGCCATTGTCAAGAACTTGAACCTATTCGATCTGTGAACAATGGTAAGAAGATTTATTGTTTGCTTACAGATATCAGTTTAAAATGTGTGTTCTGTAATGAAAGGGTGAAGTGCAAATAACCCCCCTCTAC
>JAOTQH010247103.1:0-12212 GCA_025631255.1 Cornus kousa | reverse complement strand
TTACCCGACCAATAGCCCTATTTTACAATGATTCGTGCTATTGCGAAGGTTGATGTATAGTTGATCAACCGATCATTTATATACATATGTAGGATGATCAGAATCTACAAAGCCCGGAGGTTGAGCCATATAAACATTTTCAGAGAGCCTACCTTGAAGAAAGGCATTATTGATATCCAATTGACGAAAATACCAACCATCGCTCACTGCAATACTAAGCACAAGTCTCACGGCAGTGGGCTTACCAACCATACTAAAAGTTTCATGGTAATCCACACCCAGTCGTTAATGAAAACCTTTGGCCACAAGATGAGCTTTAAACCTGTTAATAGAGCCATCAGAATGTCTTTTAATACGATAAATCCATCTGCAACCAACTAGATTAGTGATACCATCGGGGAAACTAGCTCCCATATTCCATTACGGACAAGAACATCATACTCTTCAGATATGGCTTGACGCTAGTTATGATCTTTGAGGGCTTGAGATATGGATCTAGGTTCAGGATTGTGTGAAGAGGTAATGTGGGTGTGAAGGTTGAGTTTTTGAATTGGTTTGGTAATTTTATTTTTGGCTCCGGTAGTCATGTGATGTTGGGTGGTGGATTATGAGTGGGATGTTGGGTGTTGGTGTGTGTTTCGGTGGAGTGATGGGTAGGATTAGGTGATGGTTCATTCAATGGTGGTTGGTGCTCAGTTGTTGATTGTTGTGCTAGTGGCTCGGGGAAGTATGAAGCATCATCGGATGAAGGCATTTCTTGAGTGCTTACGGCATGTGGAGTGTTAGAAGCCGGCTGTGATGGAGTAGGAATTGAAACAGAAAGGACGGTGAATCCAAGTTTCAATGGTATTGGAAGTGGGACGTGGTAGATGACTATGAAGTGAGTGGTAAGGAAAGACTGAGTCTACAAATTGAACACGACAAGAGATTAAAAAATTTGAGGTAGATGGTTCAAAACATAGGTAAGCACTTTGAGAAAAAGAATACCCAAGAAACACACATGGTTTAGACCTTTAATCAAGCTTGTGAGATGTATATGGACAAAGCCAAGGATAACACAAACAACCGAAAATCTTTAGTTTAGAATAATTAGGTGTTTTGTGGAAAATTAATTCATAGATAGATGAAAAATTGAGAGTAGTGGTTTGACATCTTGTTAATTAAATATACAACAGAAGGTAATTGGAAGAGAGGCATGAGAAAGTAATGTGAGAATAGTTTCAACAGTGTGACGATGTCGTCTTTCAGGGTACCCATCGTGTTCAGGTGTATGAGGGGGAGGGGTTAAATGAGAGATGCCATTTAGAGAAAGATAATCTTCGAGACCCATATATTCTCTCCCATTATCTGAAGAGAGAGTGATAATCTTGTGTTTAAAATAACTTTCTTCAATGGCTTTGTAACGTTTAAAAACTTCTTGAACTTCATATTTTCTTTTTAGAGGGTAAAACCATATGTATTTTGTAAAATGATCAACAAAATGACAGTATTTGAACCCATCTTATGACATAATAGAAGTCCATGCATCAGAAAAGATTATTTCAAGAGGTTGCGTAGAGATGAGAGATGAAGCGGAAAAAGGCAACTTATGACTCTTATTGCTAAGATATGCATTACGCGAAAATTCTTTTGTCATAGGAGAAGAAAAATCCAAATGATAACTAGAAATAATGTGTTTCAAAATAGAAAAAGCTGGATGACCTAAACGATGATGCCAATTTGATGACGTAGTTTTGACATGGGAGAAGGCAAGAATTGGAGAAGACAGAGACTTTCCAGGCCATTCATACACTCCATCCTTAGTGATGTCCTTCTAGAATTGCCCCCGTGCGAAGATCCTTCACATGAAAAGAAGAGGGTAAAAATCCAACGGATGCATTATTAGTAGTACAAAACTGAGAAATAGAAATTAAATTCTTTTTCATGTTTGGTACACAAAGAACATCATTCAAAGTAAAAGGTAGTGGTAAGTGTTGGAAGAGAGGCAGAACTGGTGTGAAAGATGGAGAGACCTGTGTCATCGCCAATCATAACATCATCAGAGCCAGTGTAAGGCGCATGAAGAGAGAGGTTGCTTAAGTCCGTAGTGACATGGTGAGAAGCTCCACTGTCCAGTACCCAGGTTGGATTGTTGGAGGTGATGTTTGCAGCACGGTGAGCCCATGGCTGCCAAGGCGCTGCCGAAGTACTGGGTGGTGGTGTTGGATGGTTGGATTCATACAATCTGAGATGATGGGCAACGCTTGGCTGTGTGGTCCTTGAATCCCACAAATTTGAGCACCCGAGTTGGTGGCCATGGGTGGGCAGCCAGTGTTGTTTGGTGATGGGCGCCAACCTGTGTTACCCAATTGGTGTTTGGTCTTTTGTGGGTGCCAATTGGTGATTGTCTTGTTTGTAGGATTAGCAGTGATTGGGAGATGTACCTCAGATTTTGTGTTGGCTTGAAGAGATGCTTCAAAATATAGAAGCTTCTCATGGAGCTCATCAAAGGTGATGGAGGTGTCACGAGCTTCAACATGATGCACAAGTTCTTTGTAGTCATCTCCTAGAACATCCAAGATCTTCTTTGTAAGATCTTTCCTCATCCATTGGTGCCCATACTATGGCAAGTTCATCTACACGGGCTTTGATAGATTGAAGAAAATCAGTGATATTCATAGTACCTTTGGTGGAATTTTTGAGAAGATTCTTGGCTTGTTTGATCACGAGATGGTTTGGCGTATGTATTGGGAAGAACAGTCCGTGCTTCTCGAGAAGTGCTGGCTCCAGCAACAAATGAGATATTGTAGGAGAGAGAGAACCAATGAGAGCATTGACGATCAGTTGATCTTGTCGAACCCAAATATTGTAGGCAGGATTCGGTGTTGTAATGTTGTTTAGAGTCTTCGGCGGACATGGTTTGGAGCCATCAATGTACCCAAAGAGATCATAACCGATGAAGAGAGTTCCAAATTGAAGCTTCCATGAGAGATGGTGGAGGTAAGTTTGAGAGGAGCTTGAGCAACTGTATTAATCGAGATAAGATGGAATTCATTGGTATTGATGATGGTGGGTGAGCTATTTGGGATAGACATCGTGTAGATTAAAGGGAGGCAAATAATAATAATAATAATTATGGGGGGGAGAAAAATAAATGGGGGAGAGAGAGGAGCTGCTCTGACACCATATAGAGGTTAATATTCTGAGAACTGAATCATCTCTTTCATAATTAGATTTCAAACATATATATATATAATACAAATATGCAACAAGAATAATAAATAACACCTCAATAGCAGGATAACTAAAAGAGTCCTATTCTTAAGAAAGACTCAACAGACTCATTTAAATTAAGATACAAAATTTAAACTAAACTCTAACGTCTACAATCTATATGTTTACAACAGAAAATAGACAAATCTTCTATATAGGGGTCCCTGTCATCTGTTGCACAGCTTAGTCTTGTGTATCCCAGTCCCCTGTTCTGTGAAAACCAATGTGTCCTCGACCATTTCTGCGACTTGACTCACCGATTCGTTGGGGACTCGGCTGGTGTTGCGATTGGGACGGACACCGACATCGTCGCTGCTGTTGCGGCCACCGGAAATGCTTTTTGGCAGAGTAACTCTTTTTGCTCTCCTTTGCTCCACTCCGATCACACTTTTGGGACTTGTAATGGCTTCAACAACTTCTCGGGCGACGGTACCTCCAACATCGAGACAATGGAAGTCGTCCTTGGCCCGAAGAGCGACATTCTCAGCTCGGAGAGCGTCCACCTTGTCCCGGAGAGTGTCGTTCACGGCCCAGAGAGCTTCGTACACGGCATCCATCATCTTTTGGCTCCACACGCGTGCGTGTACACACAATCTCTCTCTCTCTCTCACATTCACAACTGTTTGCCACAATCTGTGCGTTTTGGCTTGGTGAATTCTGGGTAGAACAACAGACTATGGGCCTGCTAAGTAGATGGGCTTGGAATGTCTTATTTTCAAACCATAAAAATGTACAAAGAAAGTTTGGTTGGATTATACCGGTTTCGACTGAGTTTAGTTATGAACTGAAATGAAAATAAATATATACTCAATAAATCAAGAAGTCATTCTGCATGCATCAAGAAGTTATTATTACTGCTCAAGTATAAATTGATCATAAGAGGTCCAATGGCATATCATTCAGAAATTTGTAAAAAATACAATGCAAGTAATATGCAGAACAATTTTGAGAAAAGGAGTCGCATAGGCCGACAGGTTTTCTTATCTGGCCTCTCAATGAGTAAATTACCTAAACCACAAAACCTATCTTGTGCCTTTGTCACCAGCCTACATAGGCGACTAACTTCTCACAAATTATGCACGAAAGAAAAGTAGTAATTAGTTTAACTAGAAACACAATACTTATGAATATGGAACTGTCAAACTTCCACAAAAATGTAAATACATGTTATTCTAGATTACAGTTCAAAGGTCTCTCCGAAACCCCGTAAATTGCCAGCAGGCTAAAACACGTAATGTGCATCATCCAAATCAACCTTTCAGCTAGGAACTCTGTTAAATCTAATAAATTGAGATGATACGATAAGGTTGCTCCATTGTGACTTGAAGGCCACAAATTCGAAACAAGAAAGCAGTTTCTCCGCATGCTCTACCCAGACCCTGCAATGGTGGAAACCTCCTGCACTAGGTTTGGCCTCTTTTTATTTTTATTTTTTAGGTGTACCTAATTGCCCACAAACAAAAATACATGGATGTCCATAAACCTTTATTTAAGTCAGCAAAACCTAGGCAAGAGTGATATTCACTGTTACCTTCCCAACCAGTCATAATCATCAGATAATCTGCATAATATCAGTAAAACTAAGGGACAAGAAAATATTCAAAATCTAAATTAAAAATCAATAGACCTGGTTCTGATTCCTCTCACAGGAACTTCTTAACTAAATGAGAACACACTGTAAACCATATTGCCACATGATCGCATTGCTAGTTAAATGATTAAAAGATTTTGCACAAAAAATTAACCTAGAAAGAAAGATATTATGGAACTTATGGAAATACAAAATGAGATTTGCTATCGTTTCTTATAAAATATCATTAGCAGGAAAAGCAGCAAAGAGTTCCTTTAACCCAAAACTCCATTGTGTCTGGGACATATATCTCAAACACCTTATTGCCTTCTGATTGATATGTAGAAAATAAGAAGAAAAATGCAGGGGTTTAGAATTCACATTTTAAAGGAATTGAATTCAGCCCCAATGACACAGGTAGAATTGCTTCTGGTCAAAGTTCAAGGCAATGTTAGTTCCCTCCGTAGAGGGACCCTTGCATAGAGATATCAGCAAGAGGAAGAACCTTTGTGGCTGGGAATGGAAGAGGATCAACTATTCTATCGTACAAACAATATACAGAAAGTTAACAGGCTGCAAAAACTATATGTAGGACAATTCTTGTACAGGTAATTATGTTACATTCTTATATACATGCATCATAGGCTCCCTGTTGTTTTACTACACATATTTCCTGTACTCTAATGGTGACTTCTGAAGGATTGGAAGCAGTTTTGTAACTTTTGTTTCCTTACATACACTCATCTCAAAACTTTCATTCTCTTACCTTTTTGTTGCAATCAAATGTAACACAAGGGAAATAGTCCAGACATGCGACAAATAAAGAAACCTTAAATCATTGTTAGGTGCCTTATCAGTTAAACAAAACAAGAATTCTTTATTGATACTATATGTAGCATCAGATGCCCACATGCATATCTGCAACGGAAGTACAACTAATATCAGAACAAAATACTACCAGTAATTGGCAAAGACTCATTGTTACAATGTTAGTAGTTGGGATTATCAGCCTAGAAGGAGAAAAATAAGATTCATCAAATTGCTCCATCATTAGAATGCATATTATCCAAAACTGCAGCAGTGGTTTAGGGCTTCCATTGTTCTAAATACATGTATATTGGACTGACATAAATCTTTCAATTGAAGAAGGAAGATATTAAAGTACTATTTACACTAAAAACCAACTTCACAGAATGAAAATCCCTATTACTTCAAAATCCATAAAGCAAATTTTTTTCTCCTTTATCTATATATATATATATATATATATATATATTTTAAAACTAGGACCTTTTAGTGAAATGTAAACAAGTCTTCAAGGAACCAAAACAAAGGAAAGTTCCAGAACATACTTGGGTAGATTTTATTCAGTACAGCTTACAAATATATGCAAATCGTAGAGAAATCATTACATGCCCCGGGACCATTGGTCTGGAAACCTTACAATAATTTGTGAATTGTAAGCTATCACCTGATTCTTTATGCGAGCAAACTGCATAGTGAAAAGTAAGAACTCACAGACACTTTGCTTTGCCCACGCTGGGGCTTGAATTCCTCCTCTCCTCTTTGAGAATGGGGAGGTTATAACATTATACTAGAGGCCCTTTGGTCATAATGCAACCGATTTTGATGGTATGTAATTACAATTTCTAAAATTCACAACTTGAAAACACAATATCAAATAATAACTTGTCTCATTTTTACTCTCTACCTACTCCAACAACCAAACTTAACCTAATTTATCAATTAAAACCCATTCAAATTCAACAAGAAACAAAACCCAATTCATTCAATACACAAAATAACCATGTAGTGATTCAAAAGTTGAAAATAGAACATCAAATTGCACATACATATCAATAGAATCGAAAAATGAAAAAACCCTAATTCCATATCGTTTCGGGTGTTACCTCCTAGACTACTTCTTCTTGCCGCCTTTGGCCGCGCCGGACTTGCGCTTGGGAGGCAGAATAATCTCGCCCTTGAGGACAGGGATTTCCATAATCTGCGTAAGCCCACCGTACTTCTTCCGGAACTTCTCGACCTGATCGTCATCGAGGAGCAGCGCCGAGCGGTTCCCAAGGTAGAAGGGGTGGTTTCCGGACCACACGTCCACCACGTACTCCTTCTTGGTCCCTCCCGTGGTCAGCACAAGTTCGCCATTGCAGTACACCTTCGAGTCCTCGTAGAATTTTGGGTGTATGTCCTTTTTCCTACAAGTCCATTGCGGACGATTGGAGCTCACTGCACTCACCTGAATTAATTGCTAGACAAGTAAAACACAATATATAGAGAGAAACAGATTTGATTAGAGAAATTGGGGAGATAATTTTACCTTCTTGAGGGAGAGAGTTGGAGGAGGAGTGAGCTTTGTTTGCAGGAATGTATTGGATAGAGTTAGCGCCATGTTCTGACTGCTTGTGTGTGTGTGTGTGTGGAAAGAGGGATGAAGGAGCTGTGAATCGAAGTCGAGGATAAGGGGTTGTGGTGACTGGTGGGGAGGGGTTAAGATTACGGTAATGCCCCTACTTGATATTTGAAATGACGCTGATGAACTGTTCGTTGTTGGACTTGGGATGGGCTGAATTACTCCATGTGTGTGGACCAACCTATAATTGGGCTCGTGCTGGATTAGTGTTGGACATGAATTCCCACGTCTTCTCCGCTTTTACTTTGAGTTTGGGAGGCATTTAAATAATCCTTTGAATTTTAAAATTAGAGTAAATTTAGTTGATTTGAAGTTCGAAAAAAACTTAGTTGTCTAATTTTAAATTTAAAGTGTTGATTGGGTGCTTCCAAACATAACATAATTACATTTAAAATCAAGAGCATTGTTGTTGTAACCGATTATTAGGTGTAATCAATTTTGTCATTTCATAGGCAATATTCACGCAACATGTTACATCGTATACTGTATAATACATCACATATGTAATAACCATCAAACAACCATGTAACACTCATGCGACATGTTTACATCAAAGTTATGACGCTCCAACAATGCATTACATTATGTTCTAACGCTATAACACAAATTTATTCAACATTTATATAAGTGTTGCGTTGTCGATTTAAAGTTATTGTATTATCAATTTAAAGTTATTAATTGTGTGACTTACATTGTCAAGTAAAGTGTGTTGAACCTAAAATCACATATAAGATAATCTTGATTCTTAGGATGTTACTTGCATGTGATTTTTTTATTTTTATTTTTATTTTTTTATAGGGAAAGAAATATAAATAAAAATTGTGATAATTATTCATATGCTAATGCATTGTTTCCAATCACTT
Organism: Cornus kousa; assembly: GCA_025631255.1. Taxonomy (NCBI): domain Eukaryota; kingdom Viridiplantae; phylum Streptophyta; class Magnoliopsida; order Cornales; family Cornaceae; genus Cornus; species Cornus kousa. The sequence continues at coordinate 4,099 of JAOTQH010247103.1, read as the reverse complement.
GGCTAGACCAAATGCAGTTGGGTTTAATTTTGTATTAAAACTTGTTTATTTTTAAAGATTTAAATTTTTTTTTTTTGAAATCAGCATAAAATTGTTCATTGCCGGGTTTTTTAAATATCTTTTATTTGTTTGAAAAATAGAGTTGAAGAAATACATTAGTTTTATGGCATGTTCACTTATTAACCCCTACTTTTACTTTGTAAGAAAGTAAAATAATGATTATGATTTTTTAGGGTGAAATAGAAAATAAAATGAGAATGATGCGTGAGCAGAAAAAGAAGGCTACAGTGACAGAAATTACTTCCTAGCTACAGTACATAAAGTGGAGAAAATGAGAATGATGGGTAAGCAGAAAAAGAAGGCTATAGTGACAGAAATTACTTCCTAGCTACAGTGTAAAAAGTAGAGATCCTCACTCTCCTTTCTTTATTAAAAGAGGAATTATTTTTTTAAAATTGAAAAGTAAAATTATATTAATAAACAGATTTGTATTTTTACTTTATATCTTTAAGAGTTCGACAATAAAAAATACGGAATAAAAATGTTAGTCAACATGCAGAGAATGATCATTTGACCAATTGTTAGAGTCTTCCAAAATTGTTTTAAGAGAATAAATCAAATAGGTGACATTTCACCATCATTCAGTACAAAATTTATCCATGCAAATTATGCAATATAATTCTTAACCCCTACTTTCTTAGCTAATCATAATATTTTATAAAAGAAATGTTAATAGGAATATAGATAACATAAAATCAATTTTTTTATATAAAAATTACAATTTATTATTTTTATATTATCGTATTCGTTTCTAATTTTATTTATTTTTTATTTTTTTATTTTTAATTTATCGTATCCACTTGTATGTCGTGTGGTTTATGTGTCATGTATTAAAATGTGTGGATAGCATCCATGTTCAATGTCTAGTTACAGATTAAAGTGTGGATGACATCCAGGGACTATTAAAATAATGCATGGACAACTCTCTTAAATAGGATAAGTTAACAAAAAAAAAAAAAAAAAAAAAACTACTAAAGTATTACCCTTTTGTAAATAATCCTCCTGTACTATAAATTGTCTTATAATTCATTAATTTATTGTAATTAAAGACAAATCCAAAAGGTTATTACCATTTCTTATTAAATTTGTCATTTCTTATTAAATTATATTTATTATCTTTTCTCTTATCTAAATGTTAGTTTTACCATTTACGTTAATTTTATTATTAGTATAAATTTATCATCAATATGAAAAAAAAAAATTATATCTACCATTTTCTAAAATGATTAACTTATTATTAAAAATTTACTATTTATAATAAAACTTATTATACTCACAACTTAAACTTTTTTACAGTTAAAAAAAAATAAAAAAATAAAAAAAAAATACAAATCCTCCTTTATCATGCAATATATTCATGAAAAATTAATAAACTACTTAAATTAAAAAAAAAAAAACACCTTCTTTTTCATGCAATAAGTTCATGAAAAATTAAGAAATTACTTAAATTTTTAAAAAAATTCTACTTAATAATGTTATTTAAACAATTAATTTTTAAACATAAAGGAAATTTTATGCAAATTTAATGGAGAATATGTCATCAAATTAGTTTGATTTTTTTTTTTTTTTCATAATTTATTTCAATAAGAAAAATTGTTTTAAATATAATTCAATAAGAAATGGTATTATGGGTTTAATGAAAAATAGTCTAGGTATCAGGACATTTTGCAGCAAAATGTTATTGTTTAGGGGGCATAATGCACAAAATATACTTTAAGAGGATTATTTGCAAATTTAAACATAGTTTAGGGAGGTTTTTACACTTTAAAATTTGTGCTTTTACCCTAAATATTTTGAAAAACATTAAATTTTGGTGATTGAAATTGAAATTTTTTGCTTTACGCTGACTTTAAAATTAATAAAGTTTAAGTAGTGACCAAACTTAAAAAATAATTGCCAATGAGTGACCATTTAATTTTAATATTCAAAATACCTTTTCTTCTATCAACAGATCCTTAATTCATTCTTATTGTTCTTCAACCCCACCCCTAAATATCTGAAGTTTCAAAAGTCATAATATTAATTTACTTTATTATCATGACTAGTTTAGTCAAAGTTTAAGAATTGCTATCAATTTTGTTCATCTTTGAATCAAACCATAATAGAGTCAAATGAGTTTATACTTCACTTCTGAACGATGTGTGGTATATATGTTTATATCACGGATCACTCTTTATCATTTTTTAATTACCGGGAAAATATCTAACAATTTGATCCCTTCCATGGATTAATCATCGTTGCAGCAATGGCCTTGCTCACATGGTTGGCCAATGGAATAAGGTCAAGTCCAATCGGGCTCGTGAAATCCATTTTTCATAAAGCCCAATTGAAGTTTGGCGACCCAATCTAGTCCAATGGGGTTACCAAACTGTAGGCCCACTTTTTGGGTCGCATGGGTGGTGACCCAGATAGCGATCGCGGGCTTGAGCATGCTGGCCAAATTATTACTAATATTATTACTATTTTTCAAAAAAAAAAAGGGAGGCCCAGAGCACTGGGCCTAAGGGCCTGTTTAGGTAAAAAAATTGGCCAAAAATGCATTTTTTTGGTATCTTATTGTTTTATTTTTTTCTCAACAATATTAAAATTAATTGAACAGCCAGAACACACCATTATGGCACATGCAATGGCTAAAATTTTGGAGAGTTCAAAGTGCTAACATGGTAAATTTGGACAACCAAAGTTTAGAGATGCCATTGGAGATGATGCTATAAGAGGAAAGCTCATCTTGGCACCTGGCGATCACAGCTTACATGATTGAGCTACTTTGGATGTTTCCATGCTTTTTAATAAGTGCACAAAACTCCTTATTTTATGCACCAAAATAAATATTTAATTAGCCTTTTATATTATTTAAATATATATATATATATAGGTATTAAATAATTAATAGTTGGTTGCAGAAAAATGCTTATAAATAATTAATAGCCAAAAATGAACATAAGAAACATTATAGGAGACTTGGTGCTATAAACAAACTATTCTACAAACACAAGTGTGAATTAGGGGTGATAATATTTGACACGACACGAGATAAGAGGGTTTGGATTAATCGTGTTCATGTTTAACTCTGTAAACACTATTATGACACGATTAACTCGATTCACTAAATGTGTTAGATAAATGTATTGCGTTTGTGCCAAAAATGACTCATTTGGCTAAACATGTAAAATAAATATGTCGCATTTGTGTCAAAAATGACTTAAACATATCTTTTTGTGCTGTGTCAAGTCTTGATCCATTTATTAAACAGGTTACGCGTGTCGTGTCGTGTTTGTGTTAGGGGTCTTAGACACGATTAATAATCGTGTTGTATTTGTGTCGATCCTAATCGTATTCGTGTCGTAATTGTATCAACATGAACACGATACGTCAATACGAATTGCCACCCCTACTGTGAATTAGGCAAGTTGTAACCACAAGTGGGCAATTGAGTCGTTGTTTATTTGGCTATAAATAGTCGTCTCTTAGAGAAAAAGAGAGGACAGTAAACATAGTGTGCTATTTTCTTGTATCAGTGTTGTACTTTTTGGTCTCATTCAATGAAAAATATTTTTATCTTCGTATTAATATATTAGCGTAAACACCCTTTTCAAAGAAATAATTAAGCCACCATGGCTGAAATATAAATGTCTTTTATTTCTTCTATAATTATTCCTTTCGCCAGAATCTTTTATGAATCTCAATTATAAAAACCTTACAATGAAGTTTGAATGCAAAATAATAATAATAATAATAATAAAGAGATGATATTTGCCAACTAATAGTAATTTGAAGAATGCCTACCACTATTTACTTTTCTATAAAAATAAGGATTAATTTCATAAAACCTCGGGTACTATCAAATTTATTATCAATTACCCCCAACCTACTTTAGAAAACCCCTACCATTATGAAAATTGATCACATTGCACCATGTATGTGATAAAAGGACCAAACTACCCCCAAATCAATAAAAAAACGAAAATGGGTATTTTGCCAATTACTATAATACCCTCGGTGACATTTCTATAACATATACGCACAAAACGACCGCGTT
>JAOTQH010247084.1:0-12212 GCA_025631255.1 Cornus kousa | reverse complement strand
ATTTAAGAATATTTTAAAAATTGTTTCATTGTATTTTAATTTTTTTTTTTTTAATAAAAAGGTATTTTCTTTTGTATTTTAGAAAATAAAAATTTTAAAAATTTTGAAAATTATTTCAAGGTATTTTTATTTTCTTAACAAATTTAATTTTCTTATTGTTGAACTTTAGACTCTCGTGTCGGTTGCTTGTATTTTCTTAGAACAAATATCTGTATTTTGTTAGCTCCACAAATTAAAGAAATGATTCTAGTCCACATAACAGAGTCAAGGTCTTTCCCAAAATTGTCCCACTACTTACTCCATTTTCTAAGGTTGTTTCAATTATTAGATTGGAAAATGGAACTCCTACTATTATTTTTATTTTAAATAGTGATTTAAGGAAACAATTATAACAACCCAAACTGGGGGTCCGGATCGCTAACCGGGTCCCTCACCAAACCCGAGGACACACTAGGGGTAAAATTGTCATTTTACAATGTGAGCGGGTAATCCATCCATAAAATAATCAAATGAGGTTTAATATAATCATTCTTAATCATTTCATGACATTTGAAGAGGTTCTACGGTCATCGGTTATGAATTCTTAAAAGTACCCTTACCCGGTTCAAGGGAAATTCTGATACTGTCCCACTAAAATGACCATAACTCTCAACATCGATGGAATTTGAGGATGAAGTTGGTCTCATTAGAAAGCCAACTTAAAAGCCTTGAAAATGGGCTCAAGAATGATCCTATTTGGGTTCCGAACGAAGAAGTTATGACCGTCCGAAGTCAAACGCTCCAAACTACCAACTGAAGAAACCATAATAGTGCACTGGGGGACTTGAACCTGTTCAAGACCCTTGAACCAGTTCAAGATGGGTAATATGCCCATTCTCGAACCAAAGACCCCCTCTTGAACCAGTTCAATGGTGTTGAACTAGTTCAAGATGTCCAGAACGTCCAAATAGCCTTAGGCACCCTAAAATTGTAATCCTTTGCACCTTGGCTCAACTTTGGTCCCTTGGTGACCTAACTCAAAGCCCAAACCTATCCCAAATCTCCCATATAATGATGGAACTAATATAATTAAGTGCTAATGAAATTGAATAAGACCATACACGAGTCCAATACATTATTAAAATTAGGCAAATCCGTCACACATAAAAAATACAGCCTTAAGGCCTTACATGGATGTTAAATTCATATTGAGACCGCCAAATACAAATGAATGATCTCAAGACCATTTCTAACCATGTGATATATACAAAATGGTCCCTACTATATTTACAACAAAAAAAGGGAGTAAAATAAGCATTAAGCATTAAGGAGTCCAAGTCCTTTAACCCGTCTACATCGGTGGCGGATTATCGTCCGTAACTACATTGTCGTGCCCTAAAAAATGTTAATAATAGAAGAGTGAGCATAAAGCTCAGTAGGAGGTACCCAAGACACACCCATTGTGACCCCGTGAATCCACGTATAGAATAAAAAATAAGAGAACGTGATCATACTATACTGGGGATGTAAACTATAACCACAACCTCAACAACAATAATCCAAGCAATAAACAAACCATGCCATGTTATGGGATGCAATGACATGCAATGTTACTCCCCATTTCCAAAATAAACCCGTTTCATCGTATCAAAACGTTAATGCAACCCGACCCATAACACTTCTATGTTGTCATGAGGAGAGGGTTGGCTAGCAAATCCTCGACCACATGGCACCTCTATGGCGTCGTCTGGGTATAGGTACCTCAACCTCCCTCTAGATTACATTAATACCATGGACCACTAGGCGCCTCCTAGGCGTTCGATTTTCCTCAACACTTTTCAAAATATCATTAACACCATGGACCACTAGGTACCTCCTAGGCGTCCGGGTTTTCACAAACTTTCCATCAAAACCTTTCCCAAAATATTTTCTTTTGCTTCTTTCAAAAACAATTTTTCATTTCCTTCTCAATGCTTATGCATGAATGCATCATGCCATTTCATGATGTGCCATTATTCATTATCATGCTCTTAATTTAAGCTCAACCACCTAACATGCTTTACAATAACTCAAATAACATATCATGCTTCCAAGTAAATCAAAATCTAGCATGTTAGGCACAGAATATATGAAGACAAATCCACAGAAGCATGCATCTCACAACAAATCCACAATCCACTTACACATATATCCTCTACACATAGAATTTCACATAGAAATACACATCATTGACAGCATTATAATGATTTTTCAAGATTTAATCACAATTAAACATGTTATTCAATCAATTATAGAGAAAATTCACAAAGATCAAAGAGTCTTTATGGATTAGGACATCCTTACCTCAAATGAGAGAAAAGCCCCAAAATTGTGCCCTAGATCACGTTTTCCCTAGAGTGCTTCAAACTAGAAATTGCTCTAATCAACTTGTAGATCTCGCCATGAGCTTCAATTTGCCGCAAATGGCACTTAAAAATACTACGTATTGGAGGAGTAATCTAAGCTTGAAGTTTTAGATGAAAAGGAAAAGAAAAACAAGAAATAGAGAAAGAGAGATAAGGTGCCGGGAGGAAGAAAGGAGAATGAGACCCAAAAGGTGGTCTCATGGCCTTAAACATTCTAAGGGTGGGTCCCACCTATTTTTCTTTTATTTTTTCCTTTTCTTTTTGTTTTTATTTTACACCACACACAAATATACATACATATATATATATATACACACACCAAATATATAAGACCCACATAAAATACATCAAATAAAATGTACGAGATACCAATGGACCCAACTAAAATCCCCGTATGCAACAGTTTAGGTAGCGGGCCCCACACGGGACCGTCCGGCCTGAAAAATGGAAAAAGACAAAAATGACAGACCTTGCATTTCAAAGATTCTTGGACTCAATACAATGCCCCAACCAACTCCCGGACACAACTGACACACTCCACGGTGTCCGGTACGCAAAACAACAAAAAGAGGAAAATGCCCTCGAAAAATTAGAAAATTCCAAAAATTAAAAAATGGCAAAAATTGGAAACATCACAATCTACCCTCCTTAAAGAGATTTCATCCTCAAAATCTACCCTCCTTAAAAGAAGGAGGCTCACAGCTACACACTTCACGAGAACACCTCATAAAACCCTGAGACTAAGAACTCAACAACCTTATTGCTTTTGACACTCGACGCTAATAGGCAATCACACACTGCCGCCAGAACAACCCAATGCTCACCATTCTATGAGGGTACTCATTACTCACAACATCATACACAAAACCCGTTAGATTCTACACTCGATTTAAAACCAATACCGGTCCCTTCTACACTGCTACACAATACTTCGAAGCCCAAAAGAAGAATGATGACAAGACTCTGAACATGACACTAGCCTATTCCAACTCATCCTCCAAAGAACACATAAGACCCCAAACGAGGAACCCCATCCATCTCACAGTCAAGCTCAAACTCAAATCTACACCTCTCAGTTAGATCAACACTTGCCATCCAATACACGGCTATATCATTACATAATCATATAACGACCACCAACCACACTAATCGGCAATTGTTATTCTGATCAACCTCAAAATAACTAAATAATGAATCTCCCAACAACTATACAATCATGAGTCACCAAACCAATAAAGCGTACTATCCTGTGCCCAGGACTCAAATCCTCAAAATGATATCTTTAATAATCTAGCGGATTGGACACTTAGTCCCACCTAACACACCTTGTCGCCTGAGATGACTTCTTAAATCCACACCATCACACTAACATAACACCCAATTTTGTGCTCTCACTGTTCCTGATAAACTAAAACAATCATAGACCTTTGACCCGACATCGTATTAAAGATGGACTGACTCAAGAGAAATGGTTGGCCAGACCATTCTCATCATCGATCTAGTCTCAACATAGACGTCATTCCTGTCCTCAGGTCCAAACCTCAAACATAGTCTCCCACAGTCCACAGAACAACCGTGAGATCCACTATCTATCCATCCATCACTATACGCAACCTCAACAACTATGCAATCACATACCAGCACTAAGAATCTCAATTATTCCTCAATCACACAACTCATAACAAGGTAAAATAACATGGCACCAAACGTCACAACCCTCAACCAGCACAAGAGATCTCTAATTTCCTCATAACACCCATACTAGTTAAACAACTTATAATATTGCTTGATCTAAGTCTTACCTTATCAAAATAAACACTATGACCATCTCATGCCTAAAATCTCAAAACCAAAGTCAATCATTTCTGTTATTCTTCAATAGAATCCCATAATCACTTTTTAGCTGCGCAGCACTCAAACAATACCAATACTTATCCTTAAGACACCGCTCAAACCAGACATCAATAAAAACACCCGAGTACCTGACTCACATCACATCACCTAACCATCCTCAAACCACCGTTCACGACATATTCTCTAGCTATCACTGATAGTACCATACACCAAAAACACAATCCCTATTCTGTAACCCGTGCTTTATATCAGCACCAATTAAAACCACTATCAAAACAAGCACTATAAAAATCAAAGACTCCACCTCCCTCCGTGGGAGTGAGTCAACCCCTTCAACCAAACCTTTACCAATGAACTCTAACAGCGTCACAACCACACACAGGTCCACCCACCCACAGACGCGCACAACTCTTAAGGGGAGAACAAAGCTCACGTCAAACAACGTCCTTGTCAGGACTAGAACAAATGGAAAGAGTAACCAATTCATACTCTCACAAGAGACTGACAACTCACATCTGAATGCACCCGACACTCTATCATATGCTACTCACCAATCGTCCAACCATGGACACCCAACCTCACGTGAGATGAAATGAACTCCTTACACACAAGAGGAAGAACCAACTGAAGACACACACGGGACTAAGACCTCGATTCCAGATGACCTCGCCAAGACGGACCGTCACACACACTATCAACACAGAAATCTCACATACGGTACACCGCAATACCCTTGCTAACCAAAACCAATCTGGTAAGAGCACCGACGCTCACGACACACTACTAATAGAAACAAATCATAGCCCATTCGAACACCACATCCCATTCTACCTAGAATCAGTCACTCCCAACCTAAATCTTTACGCCACAAAATAACACTTTACTAGCCACTTTATCTTTACTCACCCAGGCAATACTGCCTTGTTCACCATGCACGAAAGACCCGTGACCTTTGTCACAATAACCCACTGACTCCTCAAATGAAAAAGATGCCTACATGGCAACACCTCTCTCTGGTTCTAAAGACTAAGCTGACCACAATTGCCTTAGTTAACGCACAATCCCATCACTTACTTTGGCAACATACAACAACACTTGCGATTCTAAACCACATTCAAATCATGCCTTAAATTGTTTTGCTCCTCATCACTAAACACCACACCATAACGACTTCAGTGCCACTCATCCCAAATTAACAGTTCAACATATCATCCCACTGGACCATCAAGCCACTACCAAACAATCCTTCTTCCAACATCCTTAAAAAAAATACCACCATAACAAAATAATCAACATTACCCTCGATACTGTGACATTTCTAAATTTTGTCATTTTCTAATTTTTGGAATTTTTTGATTTTTTGAGGGCATTTTTGTCTTTTTATCGTTTCGCGTACCGAACACTGAGGAGGGTGCCAGTTGTATCCGAGAGTTATTTGGAGCATCTCATTGAGTCCAGGACTCTTTGAAATGCAATGGTGGTCATTTTGGCATTTTTAATTTTTCGGGCCAGAAGGAATTGTGTAGGACCCGCTACCGGGATTTTTGTATACGGGGATTTTAGTCAGGTCTAATTGAATCATATTTATTTTATTGTGTTTTATGTGGATGCAAGTTAATATGTGTATATGTGTGGTGTAAAATGAGAATTAAGGAGAGAAAAAAAAAAGGAAAAATAAAAGAAATTGGATGGGACCCACCCATTACACACAAAAAGCAATGAGACCACAATTGGGTCTCATTTTCATCTCTTTCCTGGCTAGCTTTCTCTCTCCCCTGTCAAATTCCTTTTTTCTTTCCTTTTTTGCTTCAAGACTTTGAAGCTTGATCTCTCTCTTAATATTTGGTATTTTTTAGTGCCGTTTGCGGCAAATGGAAGCTCACGAAGAGCTCTACAAGTTAATCAGAGCAATTCCAAGTTTGGTGTACTATAGGAGATTCGAGATCTAGGGCAAGATTTGAGGATTTTGGCTTAAAATGAGGTAGGGGTGTTCTAATCCATGATTTCTTATGCTTTTGTGAGTTAATTCTTGTATTGCATGTTAATTAGTTTAAATCCTTACAAATTGTTTAAATATTGTGTTTTGGAAGGTGTTTACATGTGAAAGTTGATATAATATGTATGAGCATGCCCATGTGCAGTGAAATTTATGTTTTGTATGCTTAATTAGCTTGAATACTTGCAAGATGCTTACGTGTTATATATATGAATTATGGGACAAGGTGCTAGTTGATAAATTGAGTGATAGCATGCTTATGTGAAATGAATTTGTGCCTTGTATGCTTGACATGCTAAAACAATGTTGAAAGGAAGCATGGCTTATTAGAGATTTAAATTACAAAGCATGTGTCAAATTCTGTGGATGAGTTTTATGGTTTGAAGCATGGGGCATTCATGCATCCATTAGGAAAGGAAAAAGGGAAAAATGTTTTGAAAGCAAATGAAATGATTTTTTGGAAATTATTTTTGAAAAGTATTTACGAAAATCGGACGCCTAGGAGGCGCCTAGTGGTCCGGGTTGTTAGTGCAGTCTAGAATAGAGTAAGGTTGAACTAACTAGGCTAGATGCAACGCCTTGGAGGTGCCTTGTGGTCGTGGATGGTTAGTCAACTCTCCATTTGTGACGCCTTAGAGGTGTCTTAGGTCGGATTACACTAACGATTGAGATGTTGAAGCGAAAATGTTTTAGAAAGTGGAGAGTGACATCAGCATAGCGTTGCACTTCATTAGCATACATGGCATGATTGTGACTTGAATGGTTTTTGTGTTGTATTGGATGTTGTGGTTATGGTATACATTTTCGGTATAGTATGATCCCGTTCCCTTGCTTTCTATTCTATACGTGGATTCACAGGGTTATAAGAAGTGTGTCTTAAACACTTCCTATTAGACTTTGTGCTCACCCCTTTATTATTAACATTTTTTAGGGCTTGGCAAAGTAGTGGCGGATGATAATCTACCACAGGTGTATACGAGTTGACGGACTTGGACTTCTTTGTGTTCAAAGTGTATATTAGCTATTTTTATCGTAATTATGATTAAAGAGCATTTTGTATCTTTTCCATGTCTAGGGATGGTCTTGAGACCATTCAGTTGTATTTTGTGGTCTCATTTTAATTTCAAGAAACATGTAAGGCTTTAGGGACATATTTTAATGTATGACGGTTTTGATTAATTTTAATGGCATATTGGAACCATGTATGGCTTCATTTGATTTCATCCTTTCCTAATTGTGTTAGTTTATTTTAAAATAGGAGATTTAAGATATATTTTGGATTTTGAGTAAAAGAATATCAAGGGACCAAGGGAGTACCCATGTACACAAGTATTTAAATTTAGGCTTTTCTGGGCTAGTTTCAAGGTACTGGACTTTTGGTACCTGTTCAGTATTCTGGGAACAGGTTCAAAGGGAATTTTGATTCACGGTTGAGCATTCTGTCCATTTGGAACCTGTTCTAAATATTGGGATCAGGTTCCAGATTCAAATTTAGGCATTCTGTCCATTTGGAACCTGTTCCAAGAATGAGGATCAGGTTCAAGATTTATGTTTGTGTAGTCTGCCCATTTGGAACCTATTCCAAGTTTGGGGATCAGGTTCAAGTCCTCCAGTTTTGATAATAATAATAATAACAATAATGAGAATATTAATAAATAAGTAAAAACCTAGTTTATCAGCTTTGATCACTTTTCTTCATTTGACTGGTTTAAGGATGGATTACTTAAAATGTGAAATGACCATTTTACCCCTAGTGTGTCGTCGGGTTCGGGTAAGGACCCGGTTAGCAATCCGAACCCCCGGTTCGGGTCGTAACAGAATGGTATCAGAGCTTTAGGTTCGAAAACTTAAGGACAACCTGTAGGGTTGACCTAAGAAGAACTTGAGTTGATTTAGATGCATTGCATGTCGAAGTGTTTATCGTTTGAGAAGTACGCTTACTTGCTTATATGTTTATGGTTTTGAAAAGCATACTTATTTGCGTACTTGCTTACTTGCTTATGTGATCACATGTTGATGTGTTTAAAATAAGGTGTACTATTACTATGATAATGATATAAAGGATGTTGATTTTGATATGATGGCAAGTACAAGGATTATGGTGACTAAAAGTGGTAGGCACGGTGTGTGCAGTTCTAATTTAAATGTTAATCTAGCAAGTGGTGAGCACAGTATATGCTAACGTGTTTGTATGGTATTGTGACGATCAATTGGGCATGGGTTATGTAATCATTTTTTTTTTATAGAAGAAGGGGTGTTTAATTTTTTTTTTTTAAATGAAGGGACACGATTGTATCATAGTATAGGGTACTGTGTTTATATGTGTATGTGTTTATATGTGTTTACACGGTCGAGCATGGGATGGTTGTGTGAGTTTTAACCTGAGTAGGCGAGGAGCTCGGTTGCTCCAGGGTTACTTGGGTGCCGGTTCTTATCGAACAAATGGTTTGGTCTTTAGCTCGTGGATTGAGCTATTTGGTGTGTAGATGATTCTTATCTTCTTGTTGCATTTTGTACCGTGTTTAGAGCATGACTGTGGAGCGGGTTCATATTTCATGGCACGGTGGATGTGTTGTGTGTGAGTCTCATGCATTGATGGATGAGTTTTTGTGATCGTGTAGGTCAGGTGTGAGAGTGAAGGTTTTATAGGAGAGGGGTATGACCTTAGGAGGTTAGTGTTTATGACTTGGGACACAGTTTGATGTAGAGGTTCTTTTCGAACCAGTTGTGGCTGATGTGAGAGAGGTTGTTTGAGTCACGAGTGTAGTCTATGGTTTGTAGATGTGTACTACGGGTGTCCTAGTATGGTCTAAGGAGTGTGTTGTGGTTAATTAACTCTCGGTGAGTTAATTTCATAGCTCGGTGGATGAGTAGGGTTGTAGGTGGTATCGGTTATTGAGAGAGCCTTGAGGTGGTGTATAGTGGTTAGTTTTAGCTGTTTAGTGTAGGGTTGCACGATAGGGTAGGTGGTATGAAGTCATTGAAGTGTTTAGTAGTTTACAAATGAGGTGATTGATGGTAGGTACAGTGTTACCAAATAAATGTGTTCTAGGATTTGAGAGCTGTGGATTGGAGTTGAATTTTATTTTGTTTTTGGAATATGAGGAAGTAGTGAAATTGTACCTGGGGTATGAAGTTTTCTTATTTAGATGCATTAATTACTTAGAAAGGGTGGTTTGAGTAGTTTGTTAAGTGTTTAGGATTAATTGCATCGTTGATGGTTTCGAGGTGACAGTTGAGTATTAACCATTTTGGTTTTTATGCTCATTTCTGCTTGAGGATTTTTCAGCATGGCATTGCCGTATGGAGGTTTTTTCTTAGTGGTAAATAGTAGTCATTGTAGGGAGTATCGAGGGTAATGCTTATTCTTTTGTTATGTTGGTGTCATAGGAGAAAATTGCTTGGTAGTGACTTGGTGATCTGGTGAGATGAGAGATTTGAGTTTTCATTCGAGGATAATGGTAGTAGAGGCGTTATGGTGTGATGTTTAGTGTTGAAGAGCTTAATGGTTGAGGTATGATCCAGATGTGGTTAAGGGTTACGAGTTGTTGTTGTGAGTTGTTAGATAGGCGATGGGATTGTGCGCCAGTTGAGGCGATTGTGAACGGCTTAATTTTTAGAACTAGTAAGACTGGCGTTGCCATATAGGCAACTTTTTCTTTTGAAGAGTTAGTATGTTGTTGTGACTAAGGTCACGGGTCTTGTACGCACGATGATCGAGGCAGTGTCGCTTGGGTAAGTGGAGATGAAGTGGATAGTAAAGTGTTATTTTGTGGCGAAGAGATGGTCTGTTGGGAGTGACTGATTCTAGGCAGAACGGGATATGGTGTTTGAAGGAGGCTGTGATTGTTTCTAGTGTTAGTGTGCCGTGAGATTCGGTGCTCTTATCGGATTGGTTTTGGTTAGCAAGAGTATTACGGTGTACCATATACGAGGTTTCTGTGTCGACAGTATGTGGCGGTCTGTTGTGGCAAGGTTGCCTGGAATCAAAGTCTTAGTTCCGTGTATATCTTTAGTTGGTTCTTCCTCTTGTGTGTAGGGAGTTCATTTAATCTCAGGTTAGATTGGGTGTCCACGGTTGGACGATTGGTAAGTAACGTGTGACAGGGTGTCTAGTTTATTCAGGTGCGAGTTGTCAGTCTATGGTGAGTGTGGAGTTTGTTACCCTTTTAGTTTATTCTGGTCCTGGTGAGGACGTCGTTTGTCGTAAGCTCTGTTCTCCCTTTAGGAATTGTGTGCGTCCGTGGGTGGACGGACTCGTGTATGGTTTGTGACACTGATAGAGTTCATTGGTAAAGGTTTGGTTGAATCAGTTAACTCACTCCCACGGAGGGAGGTGGAGTTTTTGGTTTTGTGGTACTTGTTCTGAGAGTGTTTTTGACTGGTGGTATGTGAGATACGGGTTGCCGGATAGGGGTTGTATGTTTTCGATGTCTGGTTCTAACGGTAATGGCTAGGGAATGTGTCGTGAACTGCGGTTTGAGGATGGTTAGGTAATGTAATGTGAGTCATGTACTCGGGTGTTTTTGTTGATGTTTTGTTTGAGCGGTTTCTTGAGGACAAGTGATGGTAATGTTTAAGTGTTGAGTAGCTAGAAAATGATTATGAGATTCCATTAAAGAATAAAGGAAATGATTGACTTTGGTTTTGAGGTTCCAGACAAGAGACGGTCGTATTGTGCATTTTGAAGAGGTAAGAATTGAATCAAGTGATGACATTGAGTTGTTTATCTAGTATAGGTCTTATGAGGAGATTAGAGAATCTTTTATACTAGTTGATGATTGTGACGTTTGGTATCGTATTATTTTTACCTTGTTACGAGTAGTATGATTGAGGAACGATTGAGATTCTTAGTGCTGGTATGTAATTGTATAGTTGTTGAGGTTATGTAAAGCGACGGATTAATTAGAGAGTGGATCTCGTGGTTATTTTGTGGACTATGTGTGGTGGTGTTTGAGGTTTAGATATGAAGACAGGAACGATGTCTGTGTTGAAACTGGATCGATGATGAGAATGGCCTGGCCAACCATTTCTTCTGAATCAATCCCTCTTTAACACGATGTCGGGTCAAAGGTCAATGATTGTCTCAAGTTGTCATAAATGGTGAGAGTGTGGCATTGGGTGTTGTGTGATGGTATGGATTTAGTAAGTTGTCTCAAGTAACGAGGTGTGTTAAGTAAGACTAAGTGTCTGATAACGGGTTTGTGGTGTAATAATTGATTATTGAGGATCTTGTTTTGAGGATTTGTGACTTGGGTACAGGATGATCTATTCATTGTTTTGGTGACTCATGGTTATGTAATCGTTAGGAGATTTATTATTTAGTTGTCTTGAGGTTGATCAGTATAATAATTGCCGGTTGGTGTGGTCAGTGGTTATTGTATGATTATGTAGTGGTATAGCCGTGTGTTGAATGACAAGTGTTGGTCTGACTAAGAGGTGTAGATCTGAGTTTGAGTTTGATTGTGTGATGGACGGGATTTCTCGTCGTGTTCGGTGGTCGATTGATCGTTTTTCTTGTGAGTGTGGGAGCTTTGTGTTGATGTGTTGAAGTAACTGGTGTCAGATTTAAGTCAGGTATAAAATCCAATGGTTTACATGATAAGGTGTTGTGTGGGGATCACCCACGTAGGGTGGTAGGCATTGTGTTGTTAGTCATGGTGGTGTGGGATTGCCTATTGACATCCGGTGTCAAGGGCGATAAGGTTGTGAGCTGGTAGTCATTTGGGTTTTCTGCGATGTTCTTCGGGTAGAGGAAAGGTTATGGGCCTCTTCCTTTTAAGGAGAGTAGATTTCGACGACGAAATCTCTTTAAGGAAGGTAGATTGTGTTGTTTTCAATTTTTGCTATTTTCCAATTTTTGAAATTTTTTGATTTTTCGAGGGCATTTTCGTCTTTTTATCGTTTCACGTACCGGACACTGGGAGGGTGCCAGTTGTATCTGAGAGTTGTTTGGAGCATCTCATTGAGTCCATGAC
>JAOTQH010247074.1:0-12213 GCA_025631255.1 Cornus kousa | reverse complement strand
TTATTAGGGGTCCATTAGATGGATTCCTGAGTTGTAATCATATTGGAGGTTTTGGTATTATTGGATTATTTAATTAAAAATTCAAGGATTATTAGTTAGATTCTTTTCAGCTTAATTATTTATTCTTTATTCCTTTTGTACTCATACTTGTTTATATACTTAATTATCTGGTATCCCTCGGATCTATGCTAAGAGTTGATCACCCGTGGCTCTAGGATTGAGAGGTATCACATAACTGATAATAGCCAGACCTTAAGTCAATCTTCAAAAAACAACTGGTGCCCAGATCATTTATCCTTGGAAAAGGATACTTGTTCTTGATAGTGGCATGATTCAACTTTCAGTAATCAATGCACAACCTTAAAGAACCATTATTCTTTTTAGCAAATAAGACCAGTGTACTCCAAGGTGACATACTCGGTCGGATGAAGCCTTTCACCCTCAAATCATCAAGCTGCTTTATCAATTATTCTAATTCAATTGGTGTCGTACAATACAGAGCCATAAAGATTGGCGCGGTACCAGGCATCAAATCAATAGTAAACTTTACCTCTCGGTATAAAGGCAACTCTGTCAAATCCTCCGGAAACACATATCACACACAACCAATGGATACTCAACCCCACACATCTCATCATCATCTTCAGCTAAGAGGCTAGCCAAAAAGAATGTCTGCCGATCTCATCCTCTAACACCATAAAATGAAAGAGTGTGAGGATCACACTGATCTCCCACAAAATAGAAGCAATCCCCATCCGGGGTAAACATTGACACTCTACCCAGAAGTAATCAATAACAACTCTAAAGGAAGATAACTAGTTCATCCCAAGAATGACGTCAAACCCTATCATCTCAAGAAGGATAAAATAGAACTCAAGAATACGTCCGGCAATCGTAATGAAACAACTCTGACAGACTCTACTAAGAATAACTAAACCCCCAACAGGTATGTCAACCCAAAGCGGTCTGTCTAATTGACTACCTCTAAACCCAATGCCTATACAAATGATGAAGCAATGAAAGAATAAGAAGTATCAAAATTAAACAACACTCGAGCCTAAGAATGTGACAGAAGAAACATACCCCTGACAACTGAAGGACTAGATGGTGGCTCGACTGGAGTGAGTACAAACACATAACCCTAAGTCCTCTGCCCCTGAGGACCACCTATCTGATAACCAGATTGCTGAGTGGTTATACTAGAAGAAACCCCTCTAACCTGTCAAAAACTCTGATCTGCCATAGCTGGCTGAGACGGCTGAGGTGGTGGTGATGGTCGAAACCCTGATTGAACTATGGCAGACTGAG
Source organism: Cornus kousa (assembly GCA_025631255.1). NCBI lineage: Eukaryota > Viridiplantae > Streptophyta > Magnoliopsida > Cornales > Cornaceae > Cornus > Cornus kousa. Next base: position 10,905 of record JAOTQH010247074.1, on the reverse strand, counting down.
TCTGCCTCTGCTGTGGACCTCCACCCCTGTCTGAGCCTCTATTCTGCTGTGGACACTTTCCCACCTGGTGGCCCTGCTGGCCATACCCAAAACATCCTCCCGTAGCCATCTGAATATGTGGACATTGTGACTTATATAATGCCCGGGCTGCTTACACTTGTAACATGTGACATCAAGTCTAGAAGACCCTATAGGCATAGATGTTGTGGGTGCAGATCTAACTGACTGCTGTCCCCTGGACCTTGACAGTTTATTCTTGTGCCTTTTCTGTGATTGGCCCTCAGAAGTAGCACCCATACTTCTACTAAGCTTGTAGGACTCCTTAATAGCTTTTTTATCTTTTTCTCGGCCTCTACAACAAAGGCCTTTCTCACTGCCTTTGCATATTCTGTTGGCTCCGCAGCAATGGCTTGACAATAAAATCAAGGTCGTCAACAAATTTCTCTATCTTTCCTTCCTTATCTTCAGCAAGTCTTGCTGCAAACCTCAAAAGTGATGTGAACTAGCTCTCGTATTCCATAATTGCCATGTTTTTTTATTTCAAACCATCAAACTCTTTCTTTAATTTCTTCCTCTTAGGTGCTAGAAAGTACTTCTCGTAGTACAATTTCTTAAATGCAGCATAAGTCATTGTATCCAAATTGTGAGTGTGAGAAATAGTCTTCCACCAAATTTCATCATCCCCAACAAAGTTATAAGTTGCCAATGTAATCTTTAACTTGTGTGTTGCCAAATTCATAGCATTAAGATGCTTCTCCACCTTATCCATGAAACTGTCCATAACAAGCAGATCGGGGCCGCCCTCAAATAGAGTTAGCATTAACTTCACAAACTTAGGGATGTAGTAGAAAGTCTCATCCGACTCACCTTTCTTTGGAGGTGGTTCCGGTGGTGGCACAATCTGTGACGATGACGCCCCTGCCTGTCAAAACACATAATGCAATACTACCTGTACATCCAACTTCAACTGCTTCTCACTTATCTGAAGAGGTAGATCAACAGTCCCCCTCACTTGTCCCCTTCTCGGTGAAATCAAATCACGCAACAAAACATCCTCCTCAATTTGCTCATAATCCCTCTCTGTGGGATTGGAGCTAAAACTCTCTCCTAGATCCTTTCTTGGTGGTATGACACTATACAACGAAAGAATAGATTAAAAACAATGACACTAGAATACACACGAGAATGGTGTCCTCGCACGAATAACTCAACAGGAAATGACAACACTTAAACACTTTCCATACTCTTGGATAACCCAACCCATAATGCTGAGCATGATCATGTTAACAATGCACAACAACTTTAAATGCTTGATATGTAATCACATAAGTAGGTAAGTAAGTACTTAAGTAGGCATGCCTTTCAAACATTTAAACATTTTCAAACAAAAGCACCTAATCATGCAATTCAACTTCTCCATGTAATCCTAGGCAGGCCTCTACTCGTCGTCCTAATGGTATTTGAACCACAACTTTGATACCAATTTTGTAATGACCCGAACCCGTAGGTCCAAACTGTTAACCGGGTCCTTACCCGAACTCGAGGTTACCTAATTCAAACACCTCCATGTCTAGTGTTCATTCATCACCATGGTACCTTAATTATACTTCAAAAAGGATCTAGACAACATTCCAAGGCATGGGTGAGTCAAAGACTAAGGAAGGAACAAGGATACACAAACTGCTTTATTTCGGTCGACCGAAGTGGAGTTTCGGTCGGTCGAAATGGCCTCTGAAGTGTCCCTACTCTAGTCGACTGAAATGATCATTTTGGTAGGCCGAAAGGAAAAATCCCGAGGCTTGAAACAAAATTGATCGACCGAAATGGCCCTGATGAGCCCTGAGCCTGATACTGAACTGTTGTACCTTGAAAATATGTAAAAGACTTGCTATGGAACCTTAAAACTGCATAAATCTTGTTCCAACACATGTTAAACCACTAAAAATACATACTACAATCCCATTTAAATACACTAGCAATATAGTCATACATGCTTCATCATAGTCTTTTACAAAGGAACAAAAATTTCATATAATTTATAGTCCATAGCTTACATTTGTTGCTACTTTAGTAAACAAATACACGTAGTCAAGTTTCTCTACAAAAGGAAACAAAATGAAGGTTCTAATCTAGCCTAAGGTAGTGGAGGGTTGTCATCCGCCAATTCTTTTCCCGAACCTAAAAAATATTAAAGTATTAGGGTGAGCATAAAGCTCAGTAGAAGTTACCTAAGGCATTAGTTTTGAAATCCCTTGAGTCAAATAACACATAATGGGATTGAAAAGATGCCTGGATCATGCAAGGAATTCATACATCATAATTAACTTAGCAAGAGAATAATTTTAATACTTGTCATAATTTCCACTAAATAAAATACATGAAATGATGTGCAATGCACCCGTCCCCAAATCTGGTTTATACCGACTCAACCCACACCTTTTGAAATCCACTAACTGACTTTACCGAGGCGAGATTGATAATTACCCTCAGTTCTATTTCTGGCAACCGTTAATGGGCTTAGTATCAACTTTTTTATGCCCTAAACCGGGTCGCGCTCCCTCTAGGTCAAGTTAGCCCCGGACTCACGAAATATGATCCATTTTTTAAAAAAACCCTTTTTTCCTTCCTCAAAAGAAAACTCAACTTTCTAAAATCAAACTTTCATTTCAATTTTTCCTCCAAAAGATCCTTCCCTTATGCAATGATATGCTATGTAATAACTTTCATCATTATATCAAGATCACATCATCATTGCACTAATAATAATCATTTAAAAACACAATCTACTTGAAATTTCAATACAACAAGGCATCACCATTTCAAGTAAAACCTGTACAAGGGCCATTCATAGCAATTTTAACATATGAAATACATATAACCTCATGCTTCAACAATTAAAACATTTCCAAGTCCTTAATCTCATGTCAAAATTTGCAATTTTAAGCATATAACAATAATAATAGAATTTTACTCAAACTAAGAGACAAAATTTGATGCATTAAAGAACCCCTACCTTAGATTAAAGATTAAACCAAGCAAAGCCCAAAATTTCGGCCCCAAGAACCCCAAATTCAAATTTCCAAGAGTGCTCCAAACTAAAATCAGCTTCTATCATAATGAAGGTCTCAATAAGATCACCAACTTTGCCTCTAATGGCAAAGTTGAAATCTCATAGGAAAGTGAAGAATTTATGGCTCAAAATGTGTTATAGTGAGAAAAAATGGAGTTTTCTAGAAAGAGGGAGAGAGAGCTGTGATTCTCAGTCCAGAAAATGGGTCTAAACAATGTGCAAGTTGGTATAGAAAAGTTGGTGCTTAGTGGGGCCCATGCACAATACAATTATCTCACCTTTTTCTTTATAATATACCTATACTCATTAACCATAACCCAACTACTTGATAAACATGTACCCACATAAAATGCATCAATAATAATGAATAAAATGCAATGGTCCCAAAATAAAATCCCTCGTACACAATAATTTCAATAGTGGGTCCCACGTGGAACCTCCTGGTCCGAAGAATAGAAAAATGCCGAAATGGCAGCCATTGCATTTCTAAGAATTCTAAACTCAAGAAAATGGCCCAACCAACTCTTGGACACACTCGACACACCCCACGGCGCCTGGTACGCAAAACGCTAAAAGACCAAAATGCCCTTGAAAAACAGAAAATCCCAAAAAAAAAAAATGAAAAACGGTAAAAATCGAAAACATTACATGTTCCTAAGGCATGCTCAAAACAACAAGGCATATAAACATGTAAGAGTGACTATACAAATAACAATCCCATGAAATCAAAAACAAGAAGGGATGAAATGCCTCCCAAAAAAATAAACTCACAGAAAGTGAATCCCCAAAACCCAAATAAGTCAAATCTCTCACTGTGAGGAAAGGAATCATCTCCCAAAACGAACACTAAGGTCCCCAAAACAAAGTGTCAACAAGTCTTTCCCAAGACTAGGGCATACCTAAAATGGAATCCCAATGCCAAACAAGACGAAACAACGATGTAATGGGTAGCTCTAACACTAGCCATTATGAGACATCAACAAGAGGACACATCTCAAGATGTTGACGAGTTTGAAGGGAACTCTACAGGATTCAACCGGAACCTTAACACACCACCCTAAGTCTCCAATGACATGGGAGAATAATTAATCGCGTTAATGCAACTAATTACATGAAATCACTCACATCCTAGCTATAACTCATAAGAGTTATCCAAAGCAACACAAGAAGAGATCCTAGGTTAACGCACCTATCAAATCCCTAACCATTACTCTAAGAAGAAGAGACACGAGGAGCTTACCGTTGAGGCTCACGAAAATAAACCTCTCAATCCCCAAGGAAGGACTCAAGTCAATCTCGACTCATCATCCCATGACGCTATAAACAATACCCCAATGACGTCATCACATCAAGGTCACCACAAAACTACAAAAGATGATACCAACACATCAGACACTCCCTGACCAAGTCGTGAAGCCATGAAGGAAAAAGAGATGAAATGGCTCCTCCTTGGCCCACGTTTCATTCGACCAAACAAAGACTACCACTCAATACTCATATGAGCCTTACTCACATTAACCATCAGACTAAGGTCTTGAAACAGCCAAACCAATAAAATGGCCAAGACCGTTCCCATGGGGACCTTATAGAATGAATTTCCTCAACCCAAGAAGGAAACCCAGCAAAACAGGAATGTATCTAAGGGATACGACAAACCTCAAGAGATAATGCCCTAGCATTGATCTCTACCAAACAGGTTGGGACAACAAGCAATGCCAAAACAAGACATAAAAATAAACAGCTACCAAGCAAAATAGCAGTGGACTATATACTCACACGAGCAGTAAAGAACCACATAAGCAAGCACTTACAACACCCTAAAGCAAACAAGCATATCTAATGATGCTAAGCAGACAAGCGTAAATAACATACAAAGGTAGGCAAGCATATACAACAAACTTAGGTAGACAAGCTTATACAATATACTCAGGCAGAGAAGCAAATACAGTATACTAAGATAAACATGCACATACAATATGCTGAGGCCGACAAAGCATATACAATGTACTTAGGTAAACAAACACATACAACATGCTAATGTAATTAAAGTAAACGTCCAAACATATATCCACATAAGTTATGTAAACATGCGATCGCATCCAACATATTATCAAGAATCAATTAAACACATAAAGCATGGCAACACAAGCATTATATGCACCCAAAACCCGTCTTTCTAAGGTTTTTGAACTCGAACACTCTGATACCACCTGTGACGACCCTAGATTTTACAAACCCAATGCGTCCTCTGATGACCTGAAAGTTGATCTGAAATGTAGAAGCAAAAACATAAGTAAGGTCTTTAGGGATGTACATCATCCCTAAAACACCTAAGCGACCTTCCATAAGGCCACAGAACTCAACGAGAACGTAAACGAAAGTAAGGGTTGAAAATAAACCAAGTATAGCGCCAAGGAAAAAATGGTCCTTTCTAAAAATATATGGGTGCTACCGAGCACACTATCGGATAGACAATGAAAAATTAATAAAGTTAGACTCATAAATTGACTAATTTGGAGTCCAGACGAAGGAGATACGACCATTTAAAGATGGAGCATCAAGGCTGGACAAACGGGGGCACCATGGGCGGCTATGGTGCATGCCCTACGCGGGCGTTGCACCCCCCTTGACAACAGCCTGGCCTGTACAGATTTTTAGGTTTTAAACAGGGTTTTGAGAGCTTAAACGACATTTTTTGGGAAAAAGTTGTGAAGTAAACCCCCCCAAAAAAATCATGTTTTGTACATGACCAAGTCAAGAAAAGTTTTTGTTTTTAAGTGAAATACCCAAAATGCCCCTTAAATCAGGCTTCTAAAAAAAATACAAAATGAGTCCATAGGAGGCTCATTTCACCAAGGATGGGGTTTTGTGCAAAGACAAACATGCACGCAAACGTAATATGGATATTTAAGCATGCTCGAATGGTCCACGACCTTACAATACCCCCGATGTAAAATATGACTTATCAAACCTCAAATTTTCAAAATAAATCATTTAAAAGCAAAAATTACAACCAACGGACATAGGTGCATTCAAAAGACCATTTGGCCCTTGGCCACACATCATACGTATTAAAAGAGTCCTAAAGAGTGTGTATGTTCACACTTTGCACAACCCAAATTGAAAATGACATGTTAAAACCTTAAATTTCTTAATATTGTTTTCAAAAGCAATTTACAAATCCAAAGTGCATAAATAAAAACAAAATGGTGTTTGGCCCTTGGCCACACCTCATACATATTAAATGAACCTCAAAAAGTAAATTTGCATACATAATGTATACTCCGAAGCAAAAATGACATGTCAAAACCCTTAATTTCATAAAATTCCCTTTAAAGACAAATTTCCACTTTAAGTGCATACATGTAATTTCAAATGAAGTTTGGCCCTTGGACACATATATATACAAAATAAGTGCCAAAAAGTGTACTTAGGTACACATTACATGTTTCAAGGCAAAAGTGACATTTTTAAACCTAACTATGAATTACAACTTAAAAGGCAAAATGATACATGTTAACGCTTGCATACTTGTTAAAATACATCAAAGTACTCCAAAATAAATAAGATGACCTAGGGATGTTGTGTATCCCAAACCATGGTATCTGTATCTAAAAAAAATATCCCAACAACTAGTGTCAGTAAACAAGTTACTCGTAGGAAGAAATGCATGCGTATACCCTAAAGTTTCAAATGTCATGTAAGTTCAATATAGATCATTACAAGGGATCATTCCTCCTAACGTCTATGTTCCAAGGTGAACTAAGGGATTATCTAAAGCTACAGAAGCAATTGAAATGAAAGACAATATACAAGTATACATGTTCAAGTATACAAGGCAAAATTGAAACGTAATTCAAATATACAAGGCACAAGTATACTTAACAATATTGGAACAAGATATTCAATATGCAAGTATATATACACAAGTATACATTTAATATTCAAATACACGTAAATCAAATATACAAGGCACAAGTATACTAAGCTAAAATGAAACAGGCACAAAACAAGTATAAAAGACACAAGTTTACTAAACAATATTGAAACTAAATACTCAATATAATTAAGTATACATCCACAGGTATACTAATCAACATTGATACTAAATATTGTATATAAACAAGTATACATCCACAATTAGACTAAACAATATTGAAATGAAAACGCAATATATATACAAGTATACATCCAGAAGTATACTATGCAATATTGACATACATAGCATATAAGTATACAAGCTCAAGTATACTAAACCAAAATCATAAGTTACAAGTAATCCACGATTAATAACAAGGAATTTAATACGAAATCAAGTAGTGGAAAGACTAGGATATGTGGTCACTAGACCAAACAACTATTTTCGGGAAATTACGACCCATAAGGCACTACCTAGTGCGCACATGTATAAGTTATTTTAGGTAATTATGACCCACAAGGTACTACGTAGTGTGCACTTATGACATAGGAAAACTCTTGTCTCACGTGTTAGAGCCAAACCCTAGCCATCACATAATTTATGTCCTCATAAGCTTTCCAGAATCAACAAGGTAGACCAAAACTTATACAAAATCAACAAGTCGGGCCAAAACTTATACAAAATCAAATAATACATAGAAACCATCTTCCATGCACAAGTAGAGTTGAAACCACATAAGTCATGTCCTAGGATCTGAAGTCTAAATGGCATATGAAATGTCACAACTTCAATATGCGATTTATACATAAAACAAGAATATCTTATAACAAACAAATCAAGTTACCATCATAAGCCATAAGTACTAAATGTGCTACAATTTAGTAACAAGCTTTCAAGATAAACATTAGAGATATTCTAAATAAACAATATACCTATACAAGATATATTTAAATAAGCTATACAAGACCATGATATCATATATCATGTTAAATCATATTACCATTATAGGAGGCCACAAGTACTAATTCAACAAGAAGCTAGTAACATGCTCACAAGGTAATTAAATGTATTATTTCACAGGAGATTGTCATTCCAACATGAAAACTCTTAGAATTAAGCAACCTAGTAAATGAAACAATTTACTTACGACAAGATATACATGTTTCTAAGGACTTGAATTATTAAAGAAGCTATATAATGCATATAAGGTACAATTTCATAAGCCACTAATTATTGTGATATCTCTACACAATATATATATATATATATATATTTGCTAAGCATGCTTTCAATCATGAAACAAGCTATACAATATACATATAAGTTACAATTTAACAAGTTATACACATATATACACCAAACATGATTTTAAATCATTAAACCCTAAATCATTTCAAAGACTTTCCATCTATACACAAGACTATGATTTAACAAGCATGTAAACAGCATATATTAAGCCCCCAAAACACTAAAACACTTAGAATATATACATACAACAACCCCCTACCTAAATTTAAGATGAAATCTCAAAAACCACCAAAACTGAACCTTTCCGAATGCGACGACACTTCGGGGTTTTGATGGGGACAACGAGGAGAAGAACAATCTCTTTTGTGGCAACAGCAAAAGCCAAACTTGAGTGAAATTCTGAACCCAAAAATTGGCTAAAACGGGATTCCACACGGTTGGAATCGAAGGCCGCGTCAAGGCCGACATTTTTGCCTTCATCGGTCAAGGAAAAATCCAAAACTAAAGGGCTCAAAAAGAGAAAAGAAGAGAGGAGGAAGAAGAGTTCAACAAGGGGTGGCAGCCACAGGGGGGAGAAATCTAAAAATTTCTCTCTCCTACCCCCTATTCATAGAATTTCGAAAAATGCCTCAAGCGGGTCCCGCGCGGCCCTGAAAAGTGAAAATTGTCCAGACACGCTCGAACGGCAAAAGTCCATGAACAAAAAAGTACCTTCATGACATAAAATGAATAATGGAAGAAATGATGCCAAAAATCGAGTCCCATGCAGAAAAATATGCCCCAAGAGAGTTTAACGGGAACTAAGGTCAAAAACTCAAAAACTGAGGAAAATGACCGAAAGACAATTCTAAGAGTACACGACTTGATGAAATGTGAAATGAATCCTGTACAAGGATCCAATATCAAAAGAGATAATTTGTAATTAACTTTTGTTAATTGAACAAAGGCCCCTACACAAATGGATAACTGCACAAGTGACCCAAATGAAAATATCTTCCAAAAGATACTTTCTTAAAAATCCCCAAGACAAAATATCTTCAAAAGATATTTATGAAAAACACCTCAAGAAACTAAAATGTTTCTAAAGAAACTTTTCATCCATACCCTGCGGAAAAAAAAAAAAAAAAAAAAAAAAAAAAAAAAAAAACCAGCGATCTTTTCTTCAAAAGTAAAGCTACGCATTTCGAGGAAACCAAATTGAATGAAAGCACGTGAGGCCAAAAATCAACTCTGAACATGAAAAGAGCTACGCGAAAGAAAATATTAACCGAAAAAGAAAATCTATAAAAATAGGAAAAAGGAAAGGAAGGAAAATGAACGGGTCATTACACCCTATTTTGGGGCAAATTACTTATTCACTCGGAAATTAGATTTGAGAAATTAAATATACCATATTCATCTCCATATGGAGAGGAACACAAACGTCTATAGATTTGTAGGAAATTCTTAACGGGACTGTTTTGTATGCTCCGTTTCCAACATTGAATAGGAAGCGTTGCAAAGTTTTGGCCTTCCCTCTATGTTTTAAAAGTGTGTCTTGTCTAATCAGAAAAATAAAATATTTAAATTTTAAGTTAATTTTAAATGTATCTGACACTTATACAGATCTATTCACACAATTCCTCTTAATAGATGTCGTTCTCATGCTCTGCGTGCGCTTTCACTTTCGTTGTCCCTACGTATAACTTAAATTTTATCCTTTTTATACTCTCGCTCTCTAATTCGCTTTTGATCCTGTTCTATATGATTAAGTCAGGATTATAGAATATATCTAACACCACTATGACACCTTAAGAAAAATATACGCAATTCCTTAATTCTTATCCATTTTAAGTTGAAACTATCATGATGGAATTCAGTGGGCATCTACTAGATTGCTTTACTATTTAACTGAAAAAAATTTAGGGGTGTGATGTGGCAGGCTTCGGAGTTCAACTATCAGTGGTTTCAACCAAATCAGATTGCATTTTAGGGTACTTTTTTTGGTCTTGGCTTCTATGATTGAATGTTCGCGCATGCGTACTGCGAACTTGTGCACTTATGTTGATCATATGTTATTTGGTAAACAGATCATTTGGCTCCATGAAGAATCATTGGATATGATTTACTGCTCATGTTGATCTTAACAAAAATTCTTATTTACTTTTTTCTGAGAAATTTCTCTACTATGTTTGGGAGTACCGAATTTGAAATTTGGATTTGAAATGGAAAGAAATTTAATTCCAATCCTAAATTGAAAATAGCGATTCTATACTTTTAAGCACAACATCAATGAAATCAACATAGTTTTGTACTAGGAAAAGAGCCCTAAGACTTTTTTGGTATTGATTTTGAAAATTGTTTTATATTTTTGGTAAATAATAATAAAAAAAAAATGTAAATAATATAAAAGAATAGTGTTGTGTTCAAGAGATTGAAATTGTATGTCTATTGAACTCTTTAAATTGGTTCACTCTTCCTACCATGGAAGTTACTAACATAGTGAATGATATTACCTTTCTCTCAATCCCGCGGAGTTGGCCTAGCGGGTTAGAACTCGGATCCTGGTGCCTCATGAAGTATGAGGTCTCTTAGGTTCGAGATTCTGGGTAAATAATTTTCATGGGGATACTTATACAGGCAAGGTCGACCTTAAGTTTTTGGGAGCCTATGTGAAAAAATAAATTAG
>JAOTQH010247054.1:0-12214 GCA_025631255.1 Cornus kousa | reverse complement strand
TTCTTTACACTTAGAATAGCCTTCCTTAATTTATAATTATAGTAACATAAAAGCTAAAGCATGTAGTTCCTATTTTGAAGTATAACTACTGCATAAGACTCAGCTTAAATGAAGACTTGACATATAAATTTGAATATCTGCGACATGCACAAAATTAAGACATTTATTTCTCATGATTGCTGGTGAAAATTGTATCAAGTACGCAAAGAGAAAAGGTTATGGAGGCCACAGCCAAGCTGGTAGAGGGAAAATCTAACTATTGATTATTATATAAACTTCTACATACCGTTCTACATAGTGGATTATCATAAGCATACAACAGAGGAAGATGTAATATATATATATATATATATAAACCAATCCTCGAAATTTTTGGCAATACATCCAACTAGAAAAATGATTGCAATACAATACATGATTGCTTTATTATTGGAATTTTCCTCTTTCCTAAAGAATTAAAAATGGAAGTGAATAAGGCTACAACCAGAAAAAAATAAAAATTAAAAATTAAAATCAAATCACAAAATATTATTATGTTCAAGAAAATTAAAATTAACATTTAACAATGACCATATATCACAGGCTTACTACTAATGGAGTAAGAAGTAACCTTTCTAATCCACTAAGGTACTTCTCATAGACAGAGAACTGAAGCCGACCAGCGGTTGATTCTGTAAGCACTTCAAAAAGATTATCACTCATAAAAACATTGGCAATGATGGGAACGGCCGGAGCAATTCGAGAAAAGGCCTCTACCCCAACAGTAACAACATCGTGAATCTGACAACGTCAAAAGAGCAAAAAATAATGTCAGAACAGAAAAACAGGGAGAAAAAGATACTTCATTACATGGATATATAGGAGAGGGCTACTGTAAGAAGAAACTAGAAGAAATCATACTAAAAATCAGAAGTTCTTTTCTTAAGAACATAGAAAAATATATAAATAGAGAGAGAGAGAGATCCAATCTAATAGACACACAAACAAAAATAAAAACAAAAACAGAAGAACAAAAAAGTAGCATATGTCAAAAATTTGGAACCGGCTGAACCAACCTAATTTTTCCTTCCAATGTACTATGAAGGTATATACCGCTACCATAACGTTCAGAGATTACTAGAAAACAAAATGAACTTACATTGTCCAATGGTTGGCTAGAAGCATCTGGAAACTCCCAAGCAAGCATCATGTCAAATATTAGTTGTCGAAAATTCTTATCATTTGGATAACCTTTTATTTGTGCAGACAGAGAAAGAGCCCTGAAGCAACAGTATTCCAAAAAATTGCGTGCATACCGTGATGGATGCTTTATAGAATCACAAGCCTCGGCATTAAAATTTTCTTGAAGTTCACTTGTAGAAATGCCTAGGATTCTGCAACATTTGTGGTTTGTAGTCCACAAGGACACTAACAAATAAGAATAAGATGAATATTTGGCATACATAAACTGAAGGCAGTGAAAAACTGTGTCCAGAAAACATGGGCATAGCATGTATGGTTGAAAAATGGTTTAAGAACGTTATATATGTAGTTCCAAAACAGAGGTAAAACACAAAATTTAGGAACCAATGGAAACATAAGTGAATAATATAAAGTTCTATGTCACTTACTTTGAGCATCTACGAACCACTAGATTTGCCATAGGAGCGAGCTCTGTAATCCAGTTATTTCCAGAAGATTGCGACTTTCCCATCTCCTCAAACTCTTCACCGAAGAAAGTCCGGGTTTTAATCAACCATTTGAATGATCCTTCTCTAACCAGATTTTCAATCACATTTCTGGTTTTGTCCACCATGCTCATCTCCATTTTCACCCTCTTTGAAACATCAAATCGAAACCAAGCACCCTTTCATTCACCTATAAAAAACTTAAATTTAAAAACTAATACTTCAACCTCATTTACTTCTCATGACACCCATCAGACAAAATATTCAATTAACTAAAGTTCAATTGTTTCAATTCTACATACTTATTAAAAATACAAGTTTCAAATGTTTCAATTTTACCAACCCAGTACCAGATTTTGGACCTTTTGGTGCTGATAAACTCAAGATTTACAACACCTCTTAAAACCCATCAGAGATTATTTCATCATATACATTTTATTCACAAACTGTGCATCAAATATCGCAAGGATACATACCAAGAACAAAACAAACAGTTACCTGAAAAGGTGTGGTCACACCTCAAACCCAATTTCAGAAACCAAAATTGTCTCCGCAACAGCACTAATCCACGAATCAAACGTCAGATTAAACGCATTGGACCTGTTTATATAAAAACCCATTTCCCCAATTCACGAAATTTGAAGTGTTGTAAAAGCACCAGGCAAGAAGAGTATGAATCTCTCTCATCTCTCCAACGGCTTCTTCTACAGGAAAAGAGCATGAGAGTGGATAAGAATATATGGAGGATTGTGTCGTGTGACGCAGTGAAATGGATGCGAACAAGGATCTCTCGTCATCTACAGCTTTCTGCTTGTTTTTGTCATGCCCATCGAACTTCCGCGAAAACTGAATAGTTATTACTATGTTAAAAGAAATAAAATAAAATAAAATAAAAATTAGTGGTAATAATTTTATTTTATTTTATTTAAAAGAGTCTTATTTATAAGTGATATACTCATGGCCTCTTTACTAGCAATTTCTAAAATTAAGAATCAAAATTTCTTAAATTGAAAATCAAAAGTAAAAATCATGTTTAATAAAATACTTTCACTTTTTATTTTAAAAAAGTACTTTCTAAATTTGTGAAGACAAGAATCCTCACTTTCTTTATTTTTTACTTTCTATACTATAGCATTTTTTTAAAAATAAAATAAATTTCTAACTAGTCATCTGCAGGTTGTTCGAGCTTTTCTGGGAGTATGGCATGGGTTACTTCAGTGTCGTAGCGCCTGATACTCGAACATCGGATCATCCATATAATATACAAAACGAAACTCCAGATATTTGATATCTTTCTCCTTAAATAAGATCTCAATTCCAGTGACAGTTTCATTAGATATCTTCCAACTAGAATCCCTCTTTTTTCTGATCTAGTTCCTCCACCACCGCGAACCCCAGTTAGATTCAGGCATGATACACTTTTTAGGGCAGGGGGTTTCCGAGGAATACATATAACCTCCGGTTTTTTTCCAGCTTTGGCAAGTATCTGGAATAACTAATGAATTACAACTCTATTGTACCGCAATTGGTGCATTTGTCTTTGCAGCGTTAATGCTTTTTGCTGGTTGGTTCCGTTATCATAAAGCTGCTCCAAAATTGGCTTGGTTTCAAGATGTAGAATCTATATTGAATCACCATTTAGCGGTATCACCCAGACCCTCGTCGTCGACGACCACCGCCACCATCACCATTGCCGACAACCACCTCCATCATCGCCACTTCCGATAACGCCTCTCTCTCATATGTCTCTCTTCTCTCTCTACAAATACTCGTTTCCCACAGATCTATTGTCGATGGCAAAACCCAACCACAAAATCGAAGGATTCAATAGAGGAATCTCCGTCGGGTGGCTCGAATTCGTCAGAAGAAGAGCAAATTGAGGCTCAAATCAACTAGGAGGAAGAGAACGTCGTCGCCGGTGTTGACCAAATTTGAGGCTCTGGTTTCCATGAATTCCGGCATCGGCACGCAATATATAGAGAGAGATTGACGAGGCTGAGGTCCACGATTCCAGCATCAGAAGAGAGAGATGATTCGCTAACAGGAACTAATGGATTTTGTTTTGGTTGTTAGATGGATTTTTGGTTTGGAAATGATCTGTCTATAGGGGTGAATATTAGCCTCTCTATACTTTTTCTATAGACCAATGGAGATACAGATGTGAATTCAACCAGAATCACACCTATATACAGAGGTTATATATATATATATATATATATATATATGTTTGTAATCATTTGTGTTTGTGTGTATATTGATTTCAGAATCGAGCAGCTATACTTTGTTACCCATCTCTTACACACAAAATTAAAATTAAAATTATTAAACTCACTTTCTATTTTTTGTTTTCAAAATATTGAAAGTAAAATAAATTATTGAACATTATTTTACTTTCTATTTGAGTTCAATAAATCATGATTTTATTTTTGGATAAAGTAAAAGTAAGAAAATAAAAGTGTTAGTAAACAACCATTAATAAATTTAATAGGTGAATTGAATTATTATAAATTTAATTATTATATTTTAAATTCCAAACAAAAGAATTGGAATTGCAATTCCCTTCCATAGCTTTAAGCACTTCCAAAAGATTATTCTCTGGGTCATTTTCAAGATTTGAAGCAATGATGATCGGAAGAGTCTTTTTTGGGCCTAAGAAGGCGTATTTGAGTTAGATAGAGATAAAAGGAACGTCAGTAGGTGGACAAAATTAGTGGGAAATTTTATGATAATGTGATTTGGTGGGTCCCACCAAACAGATATTTAATGGATTGATTTAGTTTGTTATATATATAGGCTAAACATAAGAACCCTAATCCTATATGCATTAAAAAGTTTGCTAATAAAGGGAAAAAACAACCAACAAAATAAAATATACTGATTACTACCAATTGAAGTGACACATATACATATAAGCACTTCACCTTTCCTTTTCCCAGGCAATATGGGACTGTATATCCGTAGCTCATCAGTGTGATAGCTTGATAGTGTCTAGCACCCGCCCACGAGGTCATCACAATCCACCCCCTTGGAGGCCCAATGTCCCCGTCGGCACACTTCCGATTGGGTCAGGCTGTGATACCATTTGTAACGACCCATTTCATCACATGGTATGATATTATCCATTTTGGAGCTGAGCGCTCACGGTTTTGCTTTTGAGGTATGCTTTTGGGTTTTACCTCAAAAGGTCTCATATAAACACTTCACCTTTCCCTTTCCCTTTCCCAGGCGATGTGAGACTGTACACTCGTAGCTCGCCAGTGTGGTAGCCTGTCAGTGTTTCGCACCCGCCACAAGGTCATCACAATCCACCCCCCTTGGGCCCCCTGAAGGCCCAACGTCCCTGTCGGCACACTTCCGACTGGGTTAAGCTCTGATACCATTTGTAACGACCCCCATATAGTATGATATTGTACGCTTTGGGTTTGAGCCCACATGGTTTTACTCTTGGGCTTTACCCCAAAAGGCCTCCAACCAATTGGAGTGACACACCTACATATAAGCACTTCACATTTCTCTTTTCTAGCACCCGCCCACAAGGTCATCACAATGCACCCCCTTGGGCCTCATACATATAAGCACTTCACCTTTCCCTTTTCCAGCACCAGCCCACAAGGTCATCACAATCTACCCCCCCTGGCCTTTGGAGGCCCAACGTTCCCGTCGGCACACTTCCGACTGGGTCAAACTCTGATACCATTTGTAACGACCCCTATATGGTATGATATTGTCCGCTTTGAGCCTGAGCCCGCATGGTTTTGCTGTTGGGCTTTATCCAAAAAGGTCTCCTGCCAATTGGAGTGACACACCTACATATAAGCACTTCACCTTTCCCTTTCCTAGGCGATGTAGCCAGTATGATAGCCTGTCAGTATCTCGCATCCGCCCACATGGTCGTCACAATCCACCCCCTGGAGGCCCGACGACTCACTCCACCACATGGTATGATATTGTCCGCTTTGGGCCTGAGCCTGCACGGTTTTGCTCTTCAACTTTACCCCAAAAGGCCTCATATCAATTGAAGTGACATACCTACATATAAACACTTCACCTTTCCTTTACCTAGACAATGTAGGACTGTGCACTCGTAGCTCGCCAGTATGGTAGTCTGTCTCGCTCTCACCTACAACACATCCGCCTACAAAGTCATCACAATTATCAACATTATTCAGTGATTTAATTGATAAAGTATCAAGTTAATATCTCATCTACCTATTAATTACAATCACTAAATCAATAAATTCACCTACTAAATTAGAAGCATCCAATAATTTATTCCCTTGATGCCTTTTTCCTTCTACTAATTAAAGAAGTGTTTTCCGTAAAAATCCACTTTTCTTATAATCAGGTAGTGCTTAGATGCCTCGAGAGCTTTCCTCCTCCTAGGGCAGCATTGCCTTGCGAACTTTCCTTGATGCCATGGGGGACTTAATTCTCTCAAGTGGGACGTGCAAGGACTTTCCTAGGTGCCTTTGAGACTTCTTCTGGACTGAATTGCTTTAAGGGTTTATTCAAAATGGTCTGGACTCCGAATGTGTAGCTAATACACTTGGGATTGCTTTAAAGGGCTTATTCAAAAGTGCTTCTTCTGGACTAAATTGCTTTAATGGCCTTTTACAAAGTGGTGAGATTGCTCATTTCTTAAAAATTCTCTGGATCTGTAGCCACATTTGGGATGAGTTGCATACACTAATTAATCATGGGGCAGAAGAATTACTGGCATTTGAAGAAAATTATGAAGACTTCACAAATTAAGGGACTAACATAGTGGTCTGTGAGGTTAGGGATAATTAAATAGGCAATATATAAGATGACAACTCCAATATAAATCTTGATGGCTTAACCAGATTTAAATCCTTCAACGTGCTACACATGGGTTAAGTAGAGAACCTGTAGTAAAAAAAAAAAAAAAACTAGTCTAGAAACGTCTCTTTGTAATTTAGTTTTACACTTATATGAGTCGGTTCGACCATTATAATTTTTTCATTTGTCACAAGTTCTCTAAACATTGAAATCACAATGGTGTAAGTGGATTTAAAGTCATTTTAATCATGAACTAGTGAATAAAAAATATTGGTCATTTTCCATTATCATTATTACAATTTTTTTTTTTGGTAATTCTTCAGCTGAAAACTTGTGCCAAAGTACATACATCCGTTATCCACTCCCTGAAATTCTAGGAGGCAAGTTTTTCCTTCCAAATCTTTGATTGAAAACTTGAGCTTAAAAATAAGAATGCTTGGTAAAGGTATAGTTTTTGCCATTTCTTCCATGGATTCGGAGAATATTCACCAATTCACCATTTCTAAGACTTGACAGTTCAATCAAGACCATGATTGGGAATCCATATGTAGTTGGTACTTGGTAGTATCACAATTTAACTTAGTTATGAGTTAGCAAAGCCAGTTCACCAAACAGTGATACAAAATGAAAAGAAATGACGAACTAACAACTTACAACACCTCCAAAGAGTGGAGATGAGCTCTCTGTGTGGGGTCCTTGAACTTGCCCATACTAATTACAAGTTGACCTATCATGTGATCCTCAACCTACATTCAGAATATCACTCAAAACCATCTGGTTTACGGTGGGACACAAATTGGGGTAGGGGTTTTTGCTCTTCTTGGTTCATGCATTCTCCAATAGAATTTGGTCAAAAAGGAGTCAAAGTTAAAAGACTTCAAGTGTGAGAGAGAAGCAAAAGTGGCTTTTTAAGGTTCATTAATTTTCATTCATAAACTATTATCATTTTTGACAAGTTGGAGAACCCACATTGCCCCCCATACTCTTTTGTGCATGCTGTGGCCCATTCAAGCTGTCCACCTCTCCCTCTCATTCTCTTAAATACAATGCATCTACTTTCTCTTCTCAATACAAAATTCAAAAGAAAATAAGCCTAATATGATTGAAATCTTTTATTTACAGCTTTCTTATCTCAATCATTCATTTCATGAACTGGAAACATCCATGAGATTTTATACATCCATCTATTTGTAGGTTCCACCTGCTTTTGTCCATGCAGTTTTGACAATTTCCTCACATACAAGTATTTATTCCTCATTGCAATTTACCAATTTGCCCTTTATATAAAATGGCAAAAAGGATTTTTTTTTTTCCTTTCTTTCTTTTTAACAATTTGTGTTTAATTTGGTTATTAGTGGCTCTACATAGTCAAGGAGCTATAGTCCATCAGTCTTTTTAAAATTGATTGTTTTTAATAAGTGGTTGGAGAAGAATAATGCATATGTTTATATAGAATGATTATATGAGGAGCTATATCAAAATGGTTTATTTAGGTCAGCTCTCTAATATCAGGATTCATACACTGGACAGGAAAACCACTAAGCAATGGAATTATGAAATGATTACACTCAGACTAATATCCATTTTCAATGCCCAAATCCTTAAAACACACACACACACACACACTTTGTTAGAAAAAACTACAAACACACCCTTGCTGGCTGTCATCATGATCATACCTGTGTGTCTTCTAACAACTCTTGCTGGAAAGCACACTGGATTTTGTAGTAACATATATCCATACATTATTGAGCACCAAACATTCTTGGTTCTAGAAAATTCCAAATCCAGTAAATTGAATGCAAACAAGGAAAATAGATTATAAGTTCTTTTTATTGATAAGAGTTATTACAGGAATAAATTTGCGCTTTGTTCAATTTGTAGCATGAAGTGTAAACAAAATTTGATTTTAAACTTTGAAAAATAGAGGGAAATAGAGAATCTTCATGTGTTGTAACATATATGACAATGAGGTATAGCAGCCAAAAGTGAGGTCAAACGAGCCAAGTTGAGTGCAAGCAATTTCTTCACGTCCTCTCATTACCCTCTCCATGTGCCTTTGTCCTCTGCAAACACAAACCATTTAGGCTACCTTTGGATAACTAGAAGGGAAAAGAAAATAAATAACAACATTAGTTATATATATAACAAATTTTAAAAAAGGAAAAAGAAAGAAGAGGATAATGTTTACCGCTTATATATATATATATATTAAAATAAAGATAAATTATCCATCCTTATCATCTCTTTTCTTTTCTTTCTAATTTCCTCCATCCAAACGAGGATTCAAAGTCACTCATTTAGACATCCATACATTATGTAATATATATAAAAATACCAACTTAACATTATGCATTGCTATAATAAATATATTATATATATATATATATATATATTTATTTATACACTAATATTCAAGTTCTGAGAAGCACCTGTATCCTTTCCATGGTTTCTGTATTGAAGTCGTAAAATGTGCTTGCTGCAGCAAGCTTCATTGAAAGAAACTGAATTCAAAACCGGAAACAGACTTGTTAGTCCCATTAATCAAGTGAATTGGGAGGAAACATATTTAAATTTTAGCATTATTTGAATAAAGTAACTTCTCCAAAACTCAAACAATGTTCATTTAGAAAGATACGTAATTTTTCTCATGTTGACTCACCTCGACCTGATTTTGCAAGGATTGAACATAGTTTATTATCTCATCCAAAGTTCCTGCCATGCCCATGGTCTGCAATTCCATTAACCCGGATGAGAATTTAAGAGAAGTGACATATATATATTTGTAGACAAAAATATAATATTAAATTAAAATATGAATTTCTTTTAAGACACTTTTTTTTTTTACCTTGTAGCATCCTGGGACAATGTCTTGCAAGTACCTAAGTTTCTCATTAATTTTTCCTCTTCTAACCTAATCATCCACAGAAAAAGTCTTTAATGACACCATAGTTACTTCCAAGAATGAACAAGGCCAAATTAATGGGTTACTATATGAATAAAATTATTATTATATAAAAAACCCACATATCTGATAAGAAAAATAATAAAAACTTACCCTCTCTGCCACACTGTGACTATTAGTAGCTTGTCCTCTTTTAGCTCTAACATGTACCACTTCCTTTTGTTTCTCATCTTCCTTCTCATTGCACTTCACTCTCTTTCCTCGTCCTGAACTCTGTTAACATTGAAAATGATAGCAAACATTATAAAGCAATATTATCTGTAAACAGGAAGATAAAAGCCAAAATACATAACAAAAAATAAAAATAAATAAATAAATAAAATCAAAGAGGAGAGCAATTGCCTACATTTTTTCTCTTAGTACCATCTTCAGAAACTGCTGGAGTTGAAATTCCAGAAGTACTGCTTTCTGATGCATCCATTGCTTTCCCAGTCTTACTTTCATGGAAATTGATTCCGGCAGAGACTATGGGCTCCAAAACTGCCATGGCATTCTTGTCATGAGGATAGAAAATGCCCTGAAGTTTCTCGTCCAAGTTTTCCTGGTATTCTGGTGCTTGTTTGATGAGAAAATTTTCATTGGGAAAACCCATGAAGCTCAGGAAATTCAAGTTTGAATTCTCTACAGCAATTGGGTTCAGCTCTGGAAACTGGTTCAGAAGCTCCATGTTTGTATCAATACTGAAGTAGGGGAATGAAGGTTTAGTGCTCTGCATATCTGTTTAACACAGCTTCTAAGTGACCCAATGGCTAATTTGGAAAATAGGAGGTGTGTGCCTAATGCCTATAATCAATATGGTGAACTGCATACATATATGAGTATTATTTATAGACTAGGATTAGAATGTTATGTCTATATTCTATTTTACTATCTTCCATTAAATAATGAAAATGTGAACTACCATTCTGGGGGCCATGTTGCAATTCCAGCTTGTGTGTTTATGTTCCCTAACTAGGACCCTCATTCAGGAGATATATCCAATGATACGGGTCCATCATAAGTCATTGGCTTTCACTTTCAGTAAAAAGTATGCTAAAAAAGTTTGAGGTAAGGTGGATATTTTAGGACCTTCTCTTTGAATCTCACCATGACTTATGACCCAAAGTAGGAAAATGAGAATGACACTGCCTTTGTGAGTAAGCACTAGTTGGTGGTCTTTCTTCTAATATTGTGTACCATCAGATACAAGTAATATATAGTTATGTATGAATATAATTACTGTGCAGTTCATCTGGTTATAGATAACTAATTCGAAATGGTTAATGGTTTGGCGGTGTATTCATTCTACAGCAAGAATCATTTAAGTTTTCATACAAAATCCTGCCATTTGTAAAATTTGAGCTTAGTTTGTCCCTTCCATAGTTATTTGAAACTAGTGGATTCATTAGTCACTTGAATTCTTTGCCACGGAAGCTTTTAGAATTAGGATCAAATGACCAATCATGCATTTTGACCTGACTGTTGTGATCCAAGTGTCTCCATACATAACATTAGTCCAGTAAAACCCAACAGGCTGAATCTCCCATGACACATACAAATAAAAAATCCAGAAGAAGGAGGGGGGAAAAAAAAAACTTCAACAGATTGAAGCTATTTTCCTAATGAGCAATCACAAGGTAATTATTCTATCCTAAAAGGCATAGTTTTTAATATAAATTGATTTGATTGTGAGCAAAGGCTTTTCTAACTTCGTTTCACTTTGATTCTCAATGCAACAATGCAAAGATTGGATCTTGTAGATCAAGCATTGTTTGTCTGTTTGGTTGTTGAGAAAGCTGATAAATAAAGAATAGAAAATAAGTAATTGTGTGGTTTTGTTTAAACAGTAAACAAATTGCCACTCTGTTGGAGGCAAATGATGCTTCTTCAAATCTTATTAATTTACTTCTGTCAAAACAATTAGAAGTTAAATTAATAATCCATAAAAAATTGAATGCCTTAGCATTGTTTTGGAAACCGAATTTCGATGGATTGTTTCTCTTAATTTGATAGGTATATTTTTTGTTGCTTTATTGCTGCACTAATTGAACTAGATTTAGATAAAAGCTTGGACTGCTAAGCATGAGATCTCAAGTTTGAGTTAAGGGAAATCACTTTGTGCAAATAATGCTAAGGGTTTGTTCTGTAAAGCTCAGCTTTGTTCATAGTCGCCTCACTGCACAGATTAACATAATAGACCAGGCTTTGTAGAGCATTCAAATGCATCATTGTATCACCATCTAAATAAATAGAGATGTATATGGAAAAATATCACAGGGTTAAGGCTGTTGTTAATTCTTTTCAGAGGACACAAATTCCCTTGTTAAAGTGATCAAATAAGGTTTGATTAAAGTGATTATTTAACTCATACTCGGAGATCAAGCCAAATCTGCCTCAACTTCATTCTTTCAAGTGGATTTACTTTTTTGGGTTCATCCTATAATGACCCGAGTTTTTATTCAACCCGGTGCGTCAGTGATGATCTAAAGATGATCCGATAACGAATCCGAAATGCGGAAGCAAAAGATAAAACAATGGTCTTTAGAGATAAGACACATCTCTAAGACACCAATGTGACCCTCAATGAGGTCACGGAACCCAAAGAAAACAAGTGCGGGAAGTGACGTTTCAAAAACGAACAAGAATGAACCTAGGGGAAAAATGGTCATTTCCAATATAAAAGTGGGTGCTATCGAGCATACCATTGGAAAGATAACGAAAAATTAATAAACTTAGACTCAAAAATCACTTGATTCAGAGTTCGGATGAAGAAGATATGGCTAACGGAAAAAGAAAGGGCAAA
>JAOTQH010247044.1:0-12214 GCA_025631255.1 Cornus kousa | reverse complement strand
GGTCTACTTTGTTGCTTTCTAGGGTTTGTGTGGTGATTGTGTTGTCGCTTTTTTACGCATCTCAGAAGATGGTAATCTTTTTAGTTGAAGTTTGTGTGTTAGAGAGGTGGTTCTCTATGTATTTTGTTGCTGTTTTTGTTTATCAAGATTGTATACCCAGAAATTGTTTGATAAAATGTCTGGCTCAGAGTTGACTTCAAAAGAAGCTGTTAGTCTGACTCCAATATTGGGAGGTAGTAGTGATCACCATCCAGGCCTTTGTATTACGACTGTTAGGCTGGATGAGACAAACTATATGGAGTGGGCTCAATCTGCTCGTATGCATATCATTGGTCGTAGGATGATCGACCATATCGAAGGGACTGTCACGTATCCCTCCAAAAGCGATCCTGCATTCAAAGAGTGGAGTGCAAATAATGCACTAGTTATTACGTGGTTGTTGCAGTCTATGCAGTCACATATCAGCAAAGGGTTTCTGTTTGTGAAAACAGCTAAGGAGCTATGGACGGCTGTGGAAGAGACGTATTCTTTGGTTGGTAATTTTGCAAAATTGTATGAACTCTAACAACAAATTTCAAGATTCAAGCAGGATGACCAAACTCTTGCTACATATTATCATACTCTACGTAGTAAATGGGAAGAGTTATATCACTACCAAGACTACATACCTGTGTGTGCAGCTGATGTTAAAGCATTTCATGTTATGGTAGAAAGGAATCGAATCTATTAGTTCTTGGGTGGTCTGCATTTGAGATACGAGCATACCAGGGTACAAGTGTTAGGCAGGTATCCAACCCTTACTTCTGTTAGAGATGTGTTTTCGTATATCCAGGCTGAGGAGAATAGAATTAAGGCTATGTTTGCACCTGTATACACTAAGCTTGTGCCAGAAGTACCATTGTCCGATAGGTTTGCTCTTGCCACACAACAATGGAACAAGCCCAATCGTCCAAAAGGAGGGAAACAGGATGACAAAAGCAAGTTGAGGTGTGATCACTGTGGGCGTACGCGCTACACTAGGGAAACATGCTGGAATCTACACGGTCGCCTTACTCCAGCTCCTGCTAATGCAAATGCTAGGCCAAGGCCTAGTCTATTTAGGGGGTTATCTACGGCACATATTGCAAAGCGTGAGACTGCTTCTACTGGTTATGCCTCCTCAGGGCCACCGAGTTCTTTGTTCGAGGCTGAACTTGATGCTCTCCGACATCTACTAGCACAACATTCCTCCGTTTCCACCTCTAACTTCGCTCAGACAGGTACCTCTCATTCGGCACATCAGGTTTCCACATTATCCTGTGGACCACCTTGGATCTTTGATTCAGGAGCCACTGATCACATGACTGGAATGACATCTGATTTTTTTTCGTACAGTTGATATTCTGGAAAGGATAAGGTTAGAGTAGCTGATGGCACCTTCACCTCCATTGCGGGGAAGGGCACTGTTTCTGCCTCTCCTAATCTTTACCTTATCCTCTGTTCTTCATGTCCTAAAGTTTACCAATAACCTCCTTTCTGTCAGTCACATTACAAAAGGCTCGAATTGTAGTGTAACCTTTTTTCCATCTCACTGTGTGTTTCAGGACTTGGACACGGGGAAGACGATTGGATTTTGTTTCATTACAAAAGGCTTGAGGACAATGGCTTGTATTTGCTGAATGCGAGGCCAACTTCTTATTATGTTGCAAATCAATCTAGTGTTAGGAATAGTAATGTCAATAAAGATCTATTAATGCGATAGCATAATAGACTAGGCATTTACCTCTTCCTGTTTTGAAGCATGTGCTTTGCCAGTTTGCTTCTGTTGAATCTTTTGACTTTTTGAGTTAAATTGTGAAACATGCATTCTTGCCAAACAATGTCGTGGTTCGTGTTTCTTATCCTACTAGTATTAACAAAAATACAGCTCCTTTGCAGCTTGTTCATTCTGATGTGTGGGGTCCTTAATTTACTACTTTGTTACTTGGTTTTTGTTACTTTATTGTGTTTGTTGATGACTTTAGTCGATATACTTGGCTTTATCTTATAAAAACCAAAGATGAAGTTCATTCAATTTTTAAAACCTTTCATAGGATGGTATGTACTCAGTTTGGTTGTCCCCTCAAAATCCTTCGATCTGATAATGGAGAAGAGTTTGTGTATGGTGGTCTTGCCTCCTTTTTTGCTGATAATGGGATTGTCCATCAAACCTCTTATGTCGATACACCACAACAGAACGGTATAGCTGAAAGAAAACACCGTCATATTATGGAGGTGACTTGTTCTCTTCTAATTGGGATGGGAGTACCTAAAAGTTATTGGGCTGATGCGACCTTAACAACTACATACCTTATCAATTGCATGCTTTCTAAGGTTCTTGGCTATTAATCCCCTTTCTCTGTCTTACATCATGACACTGCCTTGTTTACTGTCCCTCCGAAAGTGTTTGGTTGTGTTTGTTATGTTCACATTCATCACCGCAAGGACAAAATGGACCCTAAGACAATCCGATGTGTCTTTCTTGGATACTCTGCCACTCAGAAAGGGTATCGGTGTTATAACCCTACCACTCGTCGTCTCTTTGTCTCCATGTATGTTACATTCTTTGAGTTCGTTCCTTTTTTTTTCCACTACTAGAGATTCTCTACAAGGGAAGACTACTATACAGGTAGAGAATCCGTTGTCCATTTAGAGGGAATGCCCCCTTCCTTTGCCTGTTCCCATTTAGGGGGAGCTTTTTACTGAGGTGCCTATGTCTAGTCCTCCTAACACTAATGATTTGCAACAGGGAAAACAACCAATTGTCTACACTATGAGGTTAAAACAAGTTATTGACTCACCCTAGGACCAAGAAGTCTCTCTCGATCCAGGTAATTCCTAAGTTGACATTGATACTCTTGATTCTTTTCCAATAGCATTCTTGTTGATCTTGATGTCCCTATTGCCTATTGTAAGGGTGTTCGTAGTTGTACAAAGCGTCCCATATCTCTCTTTGTATCCTATGATGCTTTATCTCCAACATATCATGCTTTCACTTCGTGTATCTCCTCTGTATTTGTTCCTTCTAGTGTTTCAGATGCTCTTAGTCAAACTCCATGGAAGAAAGTTATGCTTGAAGAAATGAAGGCCCTTGAGAAGAATGGTACTTGGGATATTGTTCCATTACCTAGGGGTAAGAAACAACCAGTAGGCTGCAAACGGGTCTACACAATAAAATATCATGCAGACGGAACAATTGAGAGATATAAAGCTCGGTTAGTTGCAAAGAGCTTCACTCAAACCTATGGAATTGATTATCTAGAAACATTTGCTCCAGTTGCCAAGATGAACTCTATACGTGTTCTTTCTTTGGCAGCTAATTTGAATTGGCCCTTACATCAGCTGGATGTAAAGAATGCTTTCCTTTATGGTGACTTGGAGGAAAGGTGTATATAACTATTCGTTAGCATATATGATACCACGATTTATGGAATGACTTACCATGATAACAGAGATTTGAATATGTATATGATAGCATATATGATAGCCACGATTTATAGAATGACTTACCATAATAGTAGAGAGTTGACTATGCTACAGAATATGCCATAAAATATGCTTTAGAATAGATTGTGATTTGATTTAGTTTCCTTTCTTGTAATATGAGCATGTGCACTTTTTTATCTATAAATACTAGAGCTGTAAATGAGTAATTCATCTCATTCAAGCCTTTAGAAATGCATATTCCTTGGTTATCAGCCCGGGGACAAGGGATATATAGATTATGGAACTTAGAGGCTTCTGGAAAGAAGATACTTGTTAGCAAGGATGTGACCTTTCATGAGTCTGCGATGCTTACTCCACAGAAGGAGGTAGTTGATTCAGGAAGAACTCATGGTGTCAGTAAGCAGGTGGAGCACATAGAAGTTCAGTTAAGGATAGTCTTGATCGGCCGACTAATATGCAAGTGTAGTTTCGGGTTGAGGGAGATGCACAGTATAGTCTGGCTAGAGACATGACTAGGAGGGATATTAGGCCACTTGAGAAGTATGAGTTTTGACATAATGATTCAGTTGTTTATGCACTTAGTGTGGCAGAGGATATTAATGACCAGGTACCGTGTACTTATCATGAGGTCCATCACAGGTGGAGAGTCAGAATAGTGGTATGTTGCCATAAGTGAGGAGATTGAGTCTCTTCATAAGAACCATACTTTGGAGCTAGTTAAAAAGCCCAAGTGCCAGAAGATTGTGGGTTGTAAATGGGTCTTCAAGAAGAAGGAAGGAACTCCAGGGGTGGAAGATGTAAGGTACAAGGCACACTCTGCAGCCTGTAGGATGGTGCTCCAAAGAGGAAATTGAGTGTATGGAAATTCACAAGGAGAGAGGAGCGGGCAGATTGTATTTGTCACAAAGGAAATACATTGAGAAGTTACCGGAACGCTTCGGCATTGCAAGCTTCAAAGCCTATAAGTACTCTAAAAGTTGCTCACTTTAGACTTTTTTTTTCCTCGTTGGTACTCAACACACATTTGTCTCTTCTGAAACTTGAACCCCTGACCTCCCTTTGAGAAGTAAGAATCTGATACCGCTAGGCCACTGGCCCATTGGTCACTTTAGACTTTAAGCACAATTGTCAACACAGACCAAGGAGGAGGTGGAGCACATGTCTCGTGTTCCTTATGCTAATGCAGTTGGTAGCCTCATGTATGCCATGGTGTGCACTATTTCACATGCAGTTAATGTAGCCAGCAAATACATGGATAGACCTAGGAAAGCCCATTGACAGGCTGTGAAGTGGATATTATAATACTTGCGAGGCACTATAGTGTTGGCTTTGTCTATGACAAAGGCAGCAGCACGTGTGGTAGTGTTGCTGGATATGTTGATTCGGGTTATACTGGATATCTTGATAGAAGGAGATCCTTGACAGGGTATGTCCTCCCTCTTTGTGGAAGTGTAATCAATTAGAAGACAACTTTGCAGCCCATAGTTGCATTCTCTACTACTGAAGCTGAGTACATGGCAGCAACACAGGCAGTGACGGAAGTTATATGGTTGAGAGGCTTGGTTGGTGATTTGGGCTTGCAGCAGGTGATTTGACTGTGTTTTGCGACAGCCAGAGAGCTATACATGTGATTAAAAATCAAATGTTCTATGAGAGAACTAAGCACATTGATGTCAGTTTTCACTACATCAAAGATGTGGTTGCACAGGGTGTTATTGCAGTGAGGAAGATTGGGACAGTAGAGAATTCGGCAGATATGATGACTAAGGTCATTCCTACACTCAAGTTCAGACAATGATGTAGTTGCTAAGCCCTTAGCTGGAGATTGTGGAGCTTGGCATAATTCGAGCCAAGTTGGAGATTTGTGATGTTGTTGCCCGAATTTAGTGTTAGGTCACGACGCGACCCGCTTACGACCCGTTGGATGAGCTTTATGTGGACCCAAGCCCATCAGAGCTCTGGGTTAGGGGCTTGGCCCCGAGAAAAAATTTTGACCCGTTTTTGCTAATAGGTCGTGGACCCTAATTAGTACTCTCTTGTAACCCGATATATAAGGGCGCTTAGGGTTTGGAGTGAAATCATCAAGAGACACTTAGAATCGTACAGAGAAAATGAGGCTGAAACTTGTAATCTTCGATTTTACACATAGTGAAGACTTACACCAGATCTCCACCGTCAACGTAGGCTTTGTCTAACCATGTATAAATCTTTGTGTTCTTTGTGTGGTATATTTATTTTTCTGTCGTGTTTCGTAATTGCTGCTTGGTTCGCTACGTTTGTCATAACACTCTCTTTATTTCCTCTCTACTTCATTCCAATCATTCTCCCTTCCTCCCTCCTGCCAAACAAAGTTGTTAGGTATATAAGTCAATTTCCTACTCAAAACACTAGTTGTAATGTGTCAAAGTGGCACAAACATTGAAGACAATGCAGACAAACGCAGCGAGAAATCCACATGCTTAATCACGTAACAAGGGCACTAGTATGTGACCTTAAG
Source organism: Cornus kousa (assembly GCA_025631255.1). Lineage (NCBI taxonomy): Eukaryota > Viridiplantae > Streptophyta > Magnoliopsida > Cornales > Cornaceae > Cornus > Cornus kousa. Next base: position 6,252 of record JAOTQH010247044.1, on the reverse strand, counting down.
TTTCCTAGTCTTGATCTTGGAGAAGCTAAAAAAAAAAAAAAAAGCTTTTCTTTTATCAATAAAATTATCTTCAAAAATATTGTTTTCCGAGTAACATTTTATTCGTAATAAAATTATATGACCTTAAATATCCTAGTCTTGATCTTGGAGAAGCTAAAAAAAAAAAAACTTTTCTTTTATCAATAAAATTATCTTCAAAAATATTGTTTTCCGAGTAACTTTTAAAATCAACTTTTTATTCGTAATAATTATGTGTAGATTGATAGGTTCATCAATCGAAGGGATCTTCCCTACACTTCGACTGATATGCGCATTGATAGAAAATTTCAGAAATATTTCTTATTGAAATCCAATTTGTTTCTATTGACCAATTGATCGATTAAACAACTTGACAATAGGTATGCCTCAATTAATCAAACGCTACAGAGGTTTATTGTTGGAAACTATCTTAAAACAGATTTCTACAAGGATTCAACTTACTAAAACGTATGGGGCACCTATAAAGACTATAAACAAGGAGTTATATTCAATCCAGGGTATTGTTTTAAATCTAATCATCAGGAGAGAAAATCCTTTCTGTGTTAAAATTTCCAAATACCCAATCTAGGGTTTCCTTATTTAATATCATATATGATTGAATATTGAGGATTTTCAATTCAACCATTCAGAATTTTGAGCTAAAGGAAGGACGATCATTGAAGAAACAGATCCTTGAGCAAAGTATCCAAAGGATGGCTTACAAACTTGAGTAAAAAAGTTTGGTGTCAGTTTTCCATTTTTCTTTTTTTCTTTTTGAGAAGTAAAATTGTATTAGAGAAGCATTCAAAAGGAGAACACATCCCCCAAAAGCAATACAATGCCAAATAGGGCCTCTAAACTCTCAAGACAACATGATTTATTTGTCCTCATGTTGAATGTCCCAATCCGAAAATTACGACCATCTCGACCAAGACTCGATCGAGTCAGGCAGAGATTCAACCGCATCAGCCAAATCAACCCGAGTCTCGGCCAAGACTTAATCGAGTTAGGCCAAGATTTGGCTTGGCTGAGTCTGAGTCGAGACATCAATGATCTTTGTTTTGGCCAAAATTTCAAACTGACTTAGGCTCAACTCTAGCTAGTCCAAGTCGGGGCGAATTGTCATGGTATAGAAAATATGCTCTTAGGATTGGAACCCAGTCTCACGCTTTAGAGGCCAAGCATTTTACCAGTGCATTAAATTATGGATAAAGTTGCGAAATAAGGAAAGGGTTACATTGAGCAAGGCTAACAGTTTCAATTCTGTATAAGGCTTTCTCATTTCCATGAATAACATTCTAGAGGAAGTGGAAGTTGTTGTCCTTTGCAGTTCAGAAGGTGGTCTTGTATTAAAAGAAGCCACCACCCTCTTGAGAGCATCATCTTCACTGGCTTCCAAATTTCACACTTGCACCCTAGTAATTTTATAATTTACACCACAAGAAGGCTTTCCTTAAAATAGGAAAGATGTTTAATTTTATAAAACATATACGAATAGAATCTGCCATGCTGTAAGATAGGAAAGATGTTTAATTTTATATATATATATGAATATAATCTGCCATGCCTACTTACAGCAATCACCGGTGCCCATAAGCTAGCAACTGACAAAGCATTATAGTTATCTGCAAGAAAAAACAAGAATCTAGTCACTAAAGTTTAACTTAGAAATGGAAAGAGATTGAAAATTCCTGAAGAACATTAACAAGAATCTAGTCACTAAAGTTTAACTTAGAAATGGAAAGAGAGATTAAAAATTCCAGAAGATCATTTGAATTTTTACTCAATACATTAGCAAACAGAACTGCTTCAATGACGCAGGCCCCTAGTTAAAAATGCCTAGTTATTAAATGAAGAATAAAAGAGAATGTTCCTTAATGAAAATGAAATGAAAACAAAAACATAAAACATAAAAAAAGAAAAAAGAAAAAGAAAAAAAAAAGAGAGAATTTTAATTCAGTAATGATAGTAGTAGTTGAATACTGAGTGGCTTAAGAATTAAAAAGAGTCCTTAAGAATTAATATATATATATATATATATATATTTTGATAGATGAGGAATATTTTATAAAAACGCTCAAAAGGGGAGCGCTCCGAAAACAAACAACTGCCGTCCATGACGACACCATAGCTTTAAGCTATCAACAAAATCCAGAAGACAACCCACTGACATACAATCCCGCAAAAAAGACCATAGTTGTTTAAGGCGTGCCTAGGCTCCAAAAAAGCCCCAGGCTCGTCAAGGCTCGGCTAGAGCGCCTAAACCTACTACGGGCCAGGCCCCTTCAATCAGGCTCACATAAAGACCTCAGGCTCACACTTTTAGTAGGCTCCAGTTTAAAAAAAGGGCACGCCTTGTATTTTATAATCATTTATTCATATCATTTTCTTTTTTACTTGATGACTAGTAAATTAAAAGTTTCTATATCATATATCTTATTGTTTAACCTTCGGAAATATTTGACAAAGTTCATAAATTTATGGTTCACTACTTACATTAACTGCAATTATTGCTTAATTATGAATATATATAATAATATATGTTTAAATATGCATTATTATATACACGCGCCTTATACTGCGCCTTGCGCTTAGGCTCCAGAAGTTATTTAGCGCCTTGAGCCTTTAACAACTATGATCTGGAGGTTTCAATTTCAAAACATGGAACAACCTTTCTTATATCATGTAGACTACCATGGACTTCTTTGAAGTAAGAAATTTATTTAGGCTCTTAACTCATATAGTTCTAGGACCTCACGAAAATGGCCAACTTAATCGAAAAGCACTTTCAATGAACCTAGATCTTGTCCCACTTTTTCTTTATGGGTTTACTTCAACCAATGAAATTTTATTATCAGATAGGCAAACTATGCATGCTTAAAATAACAAAGTCATGATTCAACCTAGTATTAAATACTATGAATGAAGCAATACATGGATTACTCACCATCCAAGCATGAAATCAAGAGCACGGTTTGCAGCGTCTTTGTCCTCGTCACTAGTTTCGCAAAGAGGCTCATACCAATGGGAAAAAAGTGAAATGCCAATCATTCCTTTTTGACTTGCCTATGCACATTCAACAGTCAATTGATCACAACCATCTCAAAACACTCATACCTGGATAATTTCTTTGGTATAGAGTATAGACTGTCATCAAGGATTAACATAAAAAATGAAAAATAAAATAAAATAAAAGCAATAAAGTAAAAATTAATTTATGGATCATATGGGTTAAGTGTAAAACCTTAAATTTCTCCTTATACAAATTAAACGCAGTTGCATGCGCAAGAAGTTGATTATGTGCCACTATATATGGTTCTCTTCCTGGATCTCCATAGGAGCAATTTTGTTGTTGATCGAGACTCCTTGTAGGCTCAGGCGAAGAAGAACCTCTACCTGGTGCGAGGCTACCATCGGCATATCCATAAACACTGTAAGTCCATGGCTGATTTAAAGTGATCCAATGCTTCACTCGATCACCAAATTCCCAAAAGCAAAGCTCGGCATAATTACAAAAATCTGACCTGTTAAGCAGATTAATTGGTATTAGTTAAATGCTCAATATCCTTAGAATTTCAGGCACACACTTTAAGTCTTACAATGTACTATAATTCTGCTTGGAATTGGAGTAATTTTCTTCTCTTAAATGCCACATGTACAAAGTTATGACACAGACCTCCCATATGGCTTTAGTATATTAGAATTTGTTTTGGACTATTCGCTATTATATGGATCGAATATGATTTGGATTCAAATCCACCAAAGAACCTTGATCTTAGAATATGAAATTAGACTTAATTTAACACATGTCTACTCCAGATCTGCTCCATTTTTCATTATTCCTTCCTGATTATTATAAAATGACTGATGTGGGTAATACGTGTGTGAGTATTTACCTAATGAAAAAAATACTAATCAAATAAACAAAAGGATTGTAAGATGAAAATCAGCCACTTACACAATTCGACCACTTAAGAAGCCACCATACTCATCTTCTAAGGCTTGAGGAAGATCCCAGTGAAACAGGGTCACAAAGGGCTTTATCCCTAAACATGTATATATTTGATAGCATAAGCATTTTAAGATGAAAACTATGTTTAAGTAACATATTAACAATTTAACAATAATGGGGGGGGAAAAAAATTTTGAGTTGTATCACAACCATTAGCTAGGAGCTCGTCAATGAGGTTATTATAGTAGTCGATTCCTTCCTTGTTCACGCCCCCACTTAGACTTCCAGCTGACATAATTCCAATATTTATAAAATGAACAATTTAGAATAAGAGAATCAAAAAATTTAACCTACGAATTAAAGGATGATAAACCATTGATGCAATCACAAATTTGCTGCTAAGATCACCGGATTAGTAACTGTTACATAAGGATTGTTTTTTTAAAATATAGTTTTCACAGGGAAAAAGTTGTGTTGGGGTTGGGCTAGAGTGTAGACTCACCCATGTAACGGCTTAGGCCTGCTTTCGGCCCATCTTATTGGGCCTGTACATTAATACAATTACATTTACCTTTCAAAACATATATATATATATATATATACAAATTTGTATCAAATGCTTACGAAAAACTCACAAATGACATAATAACAAAGGGGCTAAAATGCCGCACTAAATTGCTTAGTTAAGCTGGCAGAATGATTCGATTTCATAATAAGCTATTCCTCTAGTCAGTGATAGGAAGGTCAATCTATTTATTTAAATCCAATATTTCCTGTCCCTCTTGAGAAGGGATTTTATTGTTGGTTTCTATAACAATCAAGAATAAACAATATTCTCTAGTTTCGAAATCCATTTTTGACCACCTGGCCAATATAGCTTGGTTGACATGTTCTCTCCTCTCAAAAGGAGAGGTTGAGAGTTCAAGCTCCTTAGAGGGATGTTGTGAATGAAAAAATAAAATTTCTTTTTGAAATTTCTAATGTCAAGTATATTTCTAGTTGCTTGGGAATTCCAAATATGAATGCATAGCAGAGTAGGATGGTAAAATTCGGTACATACTTGGCAATACTCTAGACCATGAGATTGAGAATCTATACGCATCTAGACCAATTTTCTTCATGATCTTCACATCTTCCTACAAGGCTACAACATGGTTAAAAAAAATTCCCACTAAATCTTGCAATTTCATACTAATATAACGTAATATAACAATGTGGTTTAGGGTAAAGTGATCTAAATATATTTGAATTCCTAAAAAGTGATTGATCAATTAGCCCAAATGACACATGATGTCAAATTGGGTTACACAAAGTTTGAGCATACCTTGTATTGATGGTAAGAATTAACTGCCATGTTTCCATTAGTACCATCTATTATCTTACCTGTAAATTGCATAAAACATTTTTAACAAAAGAATACACAAACATGGTAGTGTGTGTGTGTGTGTGTGTGTGTATATATATATAGAGAGAGAGAGAGAGAAGAGAAGAGACCAGGATATCTTTGTGTGAAAGTATCCCATATACTTGGTCCTCTACCACCTTCGCTTGCTGCTCCTTCATACTGAACAAAAAACAAAGAGTAAATTTCAGTAACATCCTCTGAGGTTTGCCCTAATGTCAGTTAGAAACAAACTATGGCGATTCTCATCAATGCACCCCTCAGGTTAGTAAGGTAATTCACAAACACCCTGCCACCATTTGCAGAGATCTGATACCATACAAAATGACATGGTTATGCTTTAACTCTCACTTGACTTGCAAAAAAACCTAAAATTGCTAAACAAACTCTATTAGACACAATTTAAGTGACCAAATTGCACTCCTTACTCTGTAATGCAACTGATATGAAACTACCATATGTTTTTACCAATATTATTTTTCAATCAAACCCACAGTTGCTTTAAAGATTATCAGAATTTGATGATAAAAAAGCAAACCAAATTGAGAAAGAAACAAGGGGCACACATTACAAAATCAACAATCATAGGAAGACCAGATTGAAGAAAAAAACATAAATATAATATAGGGTAAAGTGCCGAAAAAACCCTTTGAATTATTGGCTTTTTGCAACTAACCCCCCTGAACTAAAGATTGCCCCCCTAAACTATTGATTTATTGCAATTGAGGACAAACCCATCACAAAAGACTACTTTACCCTTTGTTATTAAATTTGTCATTTCTTATTAAATTGTTTTTTATTATATTTTCTCTTATTTAAATATTAATTATACCATTTACCTTAATTTTATAATTAGTATCAATTGATTATAAAAATGAAA
>JAOTQH010247033.1:0-12215 GCA_025631255.1 Cornus kousa | reverse complement strand
ATAAAAAAAAAAACAAAAAAGGTTGGACAGGGATGTAATCGAAGAGAGCTGGTGCTTGCAACAGATTTTCAGATTGAGAGAGAGAGAGGTGATGAAGGAGATTGGGAGGTTAGAGAGAGAGAGAGTAGAGTTCGACGGGTTGATACTCTTTTTTCCTGTAAAGAAGGGCATTTTTGTCATTTAATGGGTCTGATATTTTAAATCAAATATGAATAAAATATTGAAGGGCAATGTAGACATTTTATCCCTTTTTAAGCTCTGTTTGGATTCAAAATCTGACAGGAGTGCTGTTATTCAAAAAGTAGGTAACTTTCCTCTGACTATCAACAAGACAAACCTCAGAGAATGTGAATGTAATTAACCATATATTAATAATAAGAAATAAATTATACTAATGTACTTGTGTTACAAGTGGGATTTGTCCCACGTCAGATTTGAATGGGGGTTGAAGTGTGCATAAATAAGTAAGTATGCAGCACTACCAAATAGCTTGAATTTTTAGGTAAATGGGCAAGCGTCCACCCGTTACAGTAGGTGTTAGAGCCAGACTTAATCTTTAATCCAGTGTCACGACAAGTGCCCAGCCTGAAGGGCATCCAGGTCTGACCCCGGGTAGGCAGGATGGCCCTATGGCAATAAGGGCATTGCTCGAGATTCGAGTAGGGGAGAATGTTACAAGTGAGACTTGTCCCACATCAGATTTAATGAAAAAGTGAATAGGTATAAATGGGTGGGTATGCAGTACTACCCAATAACTTAAGTTTTTGGGTAAATAGGCAAGCGCCCACCTGTTACAGTTGGCATCAAAGCCAGACCCAGTTCTTGATTCTATGTCACGCCAAGCGTCCGGCCCCTCCGTCCGAGTCTGCACCCCGAGTAGGAAGGGTGGCCAGAGCTGCAACGAGAGCGTTGCGAGTTCGGGTGGTGGAGAATGTAGCTGCAAGGAGGGCGTTGCGAGTTCGGGTGGTGGAGAATGTAATAAGGGGTTGCTTGTCCCACATCGAATCCAGATGGAAAAGTGAATGGGTATAAATGGCAATTTGCATAAAGAACCCGAATTAAAAAAAAAAAAAAAAAAAAAAACACCACACCACCACAAACACATCTAGACATATTTAAATTTAATTTGTTTGTTGAAAAATTAGTATTGTGGTCTCTTTTGATGTTTCACTGTGATCTTGTGCATTAATTCACTTAACAAGTTTTAGATTTATTTTGCTTAAATCTAATTCTGTTCATTTCAAATCCATTCATTTATTCAAATGAAAATTGATAGTTACATAAATGGGAGCATGTATATCCTCTGTTCTATACAAGTCTATAATTCCTATAATATGTTGCTTTTATGATTGAGAAGACATTTGTTTGAAACAAGAGAGAATTATTTTCCCACTAAAAAAAATGGAAACCACCTATCAAAATATATACATATATATATATATAGATATATAATGTAAACAAGCAACTTTAAAAATCTATTGTTGTAGATGATATGACATTATGAAAATGGTGAATTTGATGATATTGTAGTGGCTGCAATAGGCAATAGCGGTGGGATGGTGGTGGACCTGGTGGTAGTGCAGTGACAATGGTGTTGTTTATCATGTCTTGCAAATAAAAACTTCCATTCGAAAGTTTTTGGTTCCAAGTTCCAACTAAAATCATGCCTAACAAGAAAGTTCATATTCAAATCATATGTCGCCTGTAAGGGGGTGTTTGAGAGGGAAAGATCGAAGATTGTATTAACCTTTGAAATTATTTTGTATGAACTAATTGTTATTAAACTTGAACATGTCAACGGTTGTCTCATATTAAGGCTTTAATGTTTTTGTGAGATGTGTACCCTTTCTAATTCGTAGAGATTGAAGGACCGAAAATAGATTTAAATTTTGAAATTATTTTGTATGAAATAATTGCTATTAAGCTCGAACATGTCACGTTAGGATTGTCGCATAATAATGCTTCAATGCTTTTGTGAGATGTAACCTCTCTAATTCCTCTCAATGCAATGTTATATGCTACTCCCACTATATGCTACTAAGATGCATTAGTCACACAAAAGAGCTAGAGGGTTTTGTGTGTGTGTGTGAGAGAGAGAGAGAGAGAGGTACGGTCCTTGGAAGGGCTAGTTTAACAAGTGTATCAAGCAAGATCTTGGTTGATGTGGACAATATGAGAGGGAGAGAGATGAAATGTATATGGCAAATGATCTTGTTATAGATATGGACAGTACTAGCTAGATTCTATTAAATTGACATTTAAATGGAGTGTGTTGGTTTTCCATATGACACTCTCCTTATAAGGCGCCACTAAAATGCATTTCCACCAGTTTCACCACAAACTTTTTTTTGGTTAGATAATTAGATTCACCACAAACTTGGCCTTTCTATATTTGTTCATACAATGAGATCAATTCCTCTCACTATTGACATTTCACTTCCTCTTTTTACACAAACAAAACTTCATGGCTTTGCTTTCTCTCAGTGGAAGGATTGGTCATCATTATAAATACAGAAATTCCATTATAGAGCACACGTTGAAATTGAGAGTATCTTCAGCCACATGTTAAAATACTCTTTTATGTAAAATATACACTGTCTATGATGTGTAATTTATTTATTTTTTTTATTTTTTTTTTTATCGCTAACAGTTTGTTAAGATACACGGTCACGTCACCCATGTATAAAATTATTATATATTTTACACAACCTTTTATACAGTCACATCAATATATTTTATTTTTCCTCTTTATTTCTCATTCCATTAACGAATCAACCATATATTAAGATATATTTTTACACAAATAGTATAAAACAATGGGAGCTAAAAATTAATAATTTAAATTTTTTATATAAATCTATTATGACACATTAGATTTACACAAAAAAAAAATACATATATACACCATTGGAGATACTCTAATTGGGAAATTTGGGATCCCTTTTGTGTAATAATAATTGTGGGTGATGTGGCTTAACAAATTAAAGAAAGTAAAACAAAATTATATTACTAAAAATAACTTTTATATAAGCTGTTGATCTGACTTTTGATCCATAATCACGGACTTAGTGAAGGCCCAGTGGGGGCAATTGCCTGTAAAATTTGAATTATATACTTATTTATCTATAAATTATATACTTTTATTTTTTATGAATTATATACCTATATTGACTGAAATTATAAAAATAAATAAATAAAACCACTATTACCCCCACCTATGGTTGATTTTTTTTTTTCTTTCTTCTTGTTAGTGATCCGTTTCACATAATTTTCTGAATTCGTCCCTTTCCATAATTCTTAGAATTCGGATCCTTGAATCCCATCCCTTTAAGAGATCATGTGCACTAGTATAATATAATTATATATATTAAAGTGCAGGCAGTTATATCACAATGCAATATGGCTGTATCTCACAAAATGCCACAGTCATGCTACAATTTTTAAAAGTTATGCAAACATATTTATATTGAAAATACAACGTCTAGGTAACATATTATATTATATTGTAATGTTAAAGCATCATTAAATTGAAAATTTAACACGCTTTTGTAAATATTACATTCACGATATAAAGTTATTGCATTAGACAAGGGAGAAAATATTTGTTCTCATTCTCATTGCTTATATCATCCATAAAATCTGGAAATAAACCTCTGCATAGTATTTTGAGTCAAGTTTTGGAAGGTAAAGTAGGATAGATTTTGTTAAGTAAGGAATAAAAGAAATTTTCTATTTACACTATTTGTTTTCTTTCTTCCTCTTCTTTTATTTATTATTATTTTTTTCCCTCTTCTTTTCTCCAATTCAAGATGAATTCTTCCCTTCTTGTTTTCATTCGTTCAAGATGAATTCTTCCCTTCTTGTTTTCATTCATTCAAAATTCAAAATAATCATGAACCAAAATAACTTCCCTTTACAACCTTAACTTTCTCAAACATGTTTACAAATCAATCAAGCAAATAGAATGACCAATCAAATCAATATAATGTTGCATTCTCCATACATATATATATGTGTGTGTGTGTGGTGGTTTAATTTGTTGGAATTTTTTTTTTTTTTTTTTTATTTTGAAGTATGTTTATGGCCTCATGACACCGTATTATTCAAATTAAGAATGCGATTCAAAAGCGAGCTCAAAGACTTATTTCTTGAATTCCTACCAATACTGTTATACCCGTTGAAACTCTTACATAACTATTTAATGAAAACTGATATCTTTGACTACATAATATCTTCTATTGAGTACTGCAACTGGCGGTGATTGTTTTGATGCATCCTTTGAGTGATGCTACAAAGATTCACTAATGGCGACTCCAATAAATACTTATCAATATAAGATGATGATCTCTTCCTCTAGGGTGTTAAAATCAATAATTGTCACGTCAACCACGTTACTTCTATTTATTTATTTTCATTTCGTATGTTTGTAATATTAGTGGATTGAAATCTTGTAATTAGTGGTTAAGAAAACTTAGATTGCACTACATGGTGCTTATTGTAGAAGGACCCCAAACAAATTCAGAAACCATTTACATAAACACAAAGTGCACATATAAAGAAAATGAAATCATTTGCTTTATTTGATAGGTTTGTTAGGAGGGAAGGAACAGGGAAAGGTTGTAATAAAAAAATAAATAAAATAAATAAATAAACGACAGGACGAAATCTGTTACATAAATCAGAACTTGGGGTCTATGTGAGATATTGACAAATTTTAGAGGAGAAAAGTTGAAAAGTGGTCAGTGAGATTATAAAAAGTAGAGGGACCTATGTGAGATATTGACAAATTTCAGAGGAGGTAAGTTGAATTTACCGTATTTTTTTTTATATATATAAATAAATAAATAAAAAAATGAGAAAAAGAATCTAGAGAAACTAAGGAGGGATGTAGAATGTAACGACCCGCTCCACCACATGGTATGATATTGTCCATTTTGAGCCTGAGCCCGCACGGTTTTGCTCTTGGGCTTCACCCCAAAAGGCTTCATCCCAATTGGAGGTGACACACTTACATATAAACACTTCACCTTTTCTCTATCCAGGCGATGTGGGACTTGTGCACCCGTAGCTCGCCAGTGTGGTAGCCTGTCAGTGTCTCTTGCACCCGCCCACAAGGTCATCACAATCCACCCCCCTTGGAGGCCCGACGTCTCCGTCGGCACACTTCCAGCTGGGTTAGGCTCTGATACCATTTGTAACGACCCACTCCACCACAAGATATGATATTGTCCGCTTTGGGCCTGAGCCCGCACGGTTTTGTTCTTGCGCTTCACCCCAAAAGGCCTCATACCAAGCTCGCCAGTGGTAGCCTGACAATGTCTCTCGCACCCGCCCACGGCACACCCGCCCACAAAGTCATCACAATCCACTCCCCTTGGAGGCCCGACGTCCTCGTCGGCACACTTCCGGCTGGATCAGACTCTGATACCATTTGTAACGACCCGCTCCACCACATGGTATGATGTTGTCCGCTTTGAGCCTAAGCCCGCACGATTTTACTCTTGGGCTTCACCCCAAAAGGCCTCAGGCTATAGAGAGGCTAATCCATATGAACCAAGCTAGAAAGATGGAACCTCTCATATTTAGACAACAAAGTACTCCCAACCTATAAAAACTCTTCTATTTTTTTTTTTCCCGGGAAAATATAAAAACCCTTCTTTACCCTCTGCTAATTTTCTATTGTTCTGCACAAACACCAAATCATTTCATCTACAACATGATATATGTAGCAAATGATTAAATTCCAATGAATGAATGCATTTTGCAAACCATTGAAGATGGTGGTGCACAAGTTGGGTGTTGAGAAAATGTGTGGTTACATTTATATGACTCAAAGTCCATGTATAATCCAATGCTGATCAATTTGCCACAAAGAACAAATTATTGCCCTTGTACAAATCCACAAGTAATTCTTCCAATTAGTCACATTCACTATTAGCTCTCCATATAAGAGTGCAGTATGAGATGGCACAATTTTAACGGTTTCACATAATTAATTGTTCTTCTAGCATTATTTTGTGATTTAATTGACAAATCGCTCAGCTCTTGGAATGAAGTGTGTATTCATATTCGAGTCCCCCTTCCATAATTTGCCAAGATTTAAAAAAAAAAAAAAAAATTTGAAAATGTGATGACCAAAACTAAAATCTAATAAGAATTTAACCATTAGATCCATAACTTAAATAATAGATATATTAATATCTTGTTAATTAAACACATAATAGTAAATAAATGTCATACGACACTATAGTATAGAGCACTTATGATAAGGTTAAGAGTCAAAAACCATGAAAAAACAAATTTGTTTCCACGAGGCACCATTGTGGAAAGACTGTGTGTGTATATCGATCACGTGTGCATGGATCTCCACTGACATAGATAGTATTGAGAAATTTGAGTATGAGATCTACGAAACGAATACTGATAAATGATCTTTACTAGCCAGATTCTTCCAAAGCGTAGAGAGGGATGGTTTGGGGGCCGTTTACTTAAACATAATGGTGGTCAAGAGGTTAAGAAGTTTTAAGGATGTGAATCGTAAACTCAAACGTTTTATGTTCGATTCTTATTAGAAATAAAAACATTCGGGTATGAATGATACATGTGATTTGCGAATGATTACAAATATTCAAAATTTATTTAAGCCGGTGGTTGGAAGATTTCCCATTTCTAAAAAAACGAATGCGTAAGCACCCAGTTCTTTAAATTTTGAGATTGTAGCGTTATTAATTCGAGAATTCAATTTTGCTGTGAATTCGTTTCATTCTTGATTTAATAATATTGTTGTGTTGTTTTTTAAAAAAACAAATGCGTAAGCATCTAGAACTTTAAATTTTAAAATTGTAGGTAATTAATTCGAAGAATTCAATTTTATTGTGAATACGATTTCATTCTTGATTTAACAATATTGTTGTGTTGTATTTTAACGAAATAAGTTTCACACTTGCATTCTCAAAGTTCCCATATTTGTTCAATACAAGGTATATTTCCATCACTAATTTGGCATTCACTATCTCTACTGCACCAAAAGTATATATATTGATGGCATTGCCACTTTCTAAAGGAAGCATGGGTGATCATTAGAATCTCAAACAAATTTTTTGAACAGAAAGAAAATAATTTAATGGTACAGCACACTCACTCAACTAATGAGTAATTTGAGGTCAATGTACTTTGTAATTTTTTTAAAAAATAAATAATAAAATAATTATGGTAAGCTATGGTGCAAGGTGACATGTGCCACACGTAATCTCTGTGGATGGCTCATGGCTTGCCACGTGGACCATTGCTGTGGATGATGCAAAACCATTGTCTTTCAATGCCTCTTCAATTAGAAAAATGGGGAATCTTGTTAAGAACAACTGGATTGGATTGGACAAGTTGAGAACTCCATCCAACTTTAACTCCTCAAAATGTTCAACCAAAGTCAACCTGAATTTTTTAACTTTAATCGTGCTCGATTTCGGAAGGGTTGGTCACAAATTTGGATTCTGATTGATTGTTCAACCTCCATTTGAAAAAGAAAAAAAAAAAAATCATAATAAATGAATAGTTTATTTATTTTTTAAAATTAAAACAAACAATCATTAAATAAACATTTCAATAGAGGAAATAAAAATTAAAAACAAAAAAGCCCAACCCCTGTTATAAAAACACTGGCCAGGCACATAAAAACTATATTTGTGCTAGGGTTTATGTGTTCAAAGAATATTTACATGGACATCCAACCTATACAAACTCCAACCTCGTATCCAAAGAAAATTGTCAGCTAGAACCACAAAGAAATGCCATAATATGAAACAGGAAAAATCACAGGCTAATTGAATAAAGCATCTTTACATTGAGAAGGGAATTGAAATGCCACAAAAGCAAGACACACCAACTCTTCCAAATTTGCCACCATTCAGTCCATACTTAATTGAATCCAAACAACAATTTCAAATGTTCTTGTCAAGATTTACAGCATTGCAGCAGTCTGATCCCATAGGGAAAATTGGGTCAACGATACAAAATATACATTTAGTGCCACAACAGCAAAAGAAACCAGAACGAATTCTAGGGCAAAAAGGTAAGGGGTGACAGTTCAAGAAAGAGTTCGCTTGTTGAAAGATTCCACAGTCAAGTTGGCAGTAAAAGCTGGAATCGAGTTCAAGTTCCGAATAAATATATCGACCTGCAAGAACAGAGGCCACAAAAAAGTTGCGAAATATAAAGTGCAAATCATATATTTATCACAACCACACAAAAATGTTGTATATCAGGTAGAGAAACAGCGCCAACCACCTACTTCTCTGATGACAACTTTTCTTGCTTTAAGGTTTCCTTTCCTTCCACATACCAAATACAGAAAAATGCTACTCTTTTTTATAACCGAATTTAAAAGAATAATAGTGTTCCCTTGAGAACTTATTTTGGGTTCAGCACACAAGGTAATACCATCACTTCTCAAAGTGTCATTTGCACATCTGCATCATAAAAGCCTAGCCCCTCACAGCCCCTTAAATGCGGCATGCCAGACATTCATTTTGCAAACCAAACAAAAGCTGGTTTTAAAATCATAACATTCTACGCTTGGCGATGACTAGTAGGAATTTTGGTGTAATCGGCGTCTTATAACCTGTCTAGAGATGTTTAAAGAATCAGTAAACTCAGATAGGAAACTCTGCCGAGGTTATAAACAGTAATTGCGGTCATGCACAACTCCTGGAAGTAGTAGGGCTACAGTTTTAGCAAGTTTTATTCGACCTGTGAAAGTGATTTAGTATTCACTAATAAATTCAACGTTGTTTCTCTCAGTAACCGTCAACGAGAAATGGCAATTATTTCCTACAGACGTTTAGCAATTGTAACTGTAATATAGCTATTAATAAAAAAACAGGGTAAATTACATTGACTTTCCCCAAAGTTTGATGAAACTTTACCCGGATGGCAAAAATGGCAGAATTACACTGACCTCTGTCAGAGTTTAGCGGCTTAACATATGTTAACAGATCAGCTGAAATGCCTTTTATACCATTTATTTATTTATTACTAATATATAATAATGTTTGTAGAGATAAAAATAAAATTTAAAAAAAAAATGCCCTAAATTAATCTCTCTTTCATAGCTCTCTAACTCTGCACATCTATCTTTGGCTCATCTGCGTCCCTCCGCATCAACCACTACCACCTCACTCTGCCATCACCTCTGCTTTTATCTCCATTAAAGCATTTCAGTGATATATTGGTCTTTCGCCTGGGTGAAGGGCAATATCAGCATGAAAAAGACTTAAGACTTAATGGCCCTAACAGCTATGTAACGGCAAGGGGTTAATTGATCCGCCACGTCATACCTCGGGGGCCAGAGAAATTTCGACTAATTTCACCACGCATGTGTAATTATGCCAAACCTCAGGAGAGGTCAATGTAATTTAACACAAAATGTAGTGATTAAAAGATTTTATTGTATTGAATCAAAATTCATCATAAAAATTGGATCAATTCAAGAAATTTGAACTTATGTCTCACCAATGACACTTCATTTCCGATCCAAAAGTATTAGGTCAAAAAAGAGATTATAACCCCAATTTTCAAAATGACAGTTGAAAGAACTGAGCCAAAATAAGTATCCCACCTAGATTTATTTAATTTTTCAATCTTGGAACCATTGGTTTAAGATTTGACATCAACAAGAACCTAAAAATAATAAAATTAAGATGGAAATGCGTTTCTGGGATATTTTGGAAAGAAAAATGTCATGATCGGGCTTAAAACTGACTTTTTAAGCTCATGTGCTGAGCAGATCATTGTGGCCTCATGGCAGGCGTCAGCCACTATCTAACAACGGTAGGCAGGAGACATCCGTTATACATGTGAAGCATCCTCTCATTGGGTACGGGATAAAGGTGAACGGACTCCCCAATACCATGAATAAAAGGCATGATGAAACAGCATGGTTTTTAAAACAATGATCTCTAAATAAACATAAATCAAATCTACCATCATAACAACTCGCCACTTAATCAAAGTACACCCTTCAAGAAATTCTACTATTTTGCTTCCTAGTACTGAAAAAAAAAAAAAAAAAAACAAACAAACAAACAAACAAACATTCCCCAGTACAAAGCCCCATTATATTGCTATTAAATTAAGTACCATTGGTAAAAGTTTCACAGAAATAACCTGGTGTACTTTGGCTCAGGCAGGAAGAAAGAAGCAAAAAGACCTTTTGAGATCAAAATAACTACACACTTGAAAAGGAAAGTTGCAGAGAATCATGTTTCATACCTGATGGGATATCTCAGGGTGCGAGGTGTAATCGTTTGCCTATTGGATGAAATAAGGAAATTAGTTTAAAATGCTTATTAATTTGGATTTCAGGAAAATAAAAATATATATATATAAAAGGAGGATGGCCATTCTATAAATCCTAGAATAACACTAAACATTCAGAGAGTGCTTCAGATATCAAACACTATAAATTCAGTAGACAATAAAATGCTATGTAAGACGCAATGGATTGATTTCAATTCTACAAGGATGTCCAAGCACCCAACTACATGACCTGAATTCTTCAAGCCCCTCTTACCAAAATGTTTGTATTCCCCGATTCATATTCAAATTGAAGTTTTTCATCATCACTTTGTGCATAGATAGATTGAAGGGTAAAACGTGTAACTGGAATTCCATCAGAACGCTGGTGATCATCCATTACAATCTGCAAAGAAGAACATTTACTAAAATGAGAACAAATAAATATTTGGAGAGACAATAGCAAGTTCTATCCAGACAAACTTGTTGATGTGGAAACAATATGCAAAACTGACTTGTAGGAAACATCTGTTTGTATGACTGAGAGTACTAAATAAAAACCAATAGAAGTAAAATTAAAATGCAGGGTTGTCAAGGGTCCATATAATAGCTTGTAACAAGCTCTTAATGGTACAAGAACAAACTGTTTTTACTTGAGAAAAAACGCCCTTAAATTGATTTCAAAATTGACTATTGGATGCCTTAACAACTCAAAGGAGTTGAGTCACCCATCTATATAAAGGAGTGTGCTTTATTTTCTTTTATTCATATGAATCAAGTATCAACAAACTACAAGTTGCTTTAACTTTTTTCACGTGTAGTTTTTTTTATTGAATGCTCCTTTATGCAAACTGATTGCCCTTTTTCTCTGACTAGTAAACTTAGAATTTCATTATTATTATTTTTCTTTTCTTTTCTTTTTTTTTTTTTTGTGGGCGTGAAAGAAAAAAAAAAATTAACTATGTCACAATTTTGTCAGAGCTTCCATCCCACGCATTTATAAAAATTATTTGCAGATTCAAATTACCAATGCTCATTTAACACTTTTCTTTCAGGTGTAAACACATTTTTTGGTTATTTAATATATAAGTTTCCAAAAACATAAATATATATTCTCCAGCACAGATACTATTCCCAAATTTCATCGTTCTACTTTTCCAGACATCATATTGACTATTGCGACACCATTGGCTCCATAATTGTATATCACATTTTGGAAAACAGTCCAAAGCATTTTGTTTCAGCTACAAAATGGAAAAAAATACTACCTACTATATTTCTAAAAGTATTTTGAAAGTCCCAATACTTTTAAGACATCTCAGGGGTTCCCGAGAAAACAGTCTATTTGACCTTTTAAGTGTCAATTCCACTGAACTGGTAGATTTTCATAATTACGCTACTATTATAGGGGCTATTCAAATTAACAAGGGATCGTTAGATGGATTTTTGGAGAGCAAGATGTCCCATTTTATCTTTCTTCTTTCCATCTCTCTTCTTCAAGTGTAAACTCAAACAGCAAGCAATCAGTCTACATCCTAGCATATCTAGCTTGGAAGTTTTTGAGATCAAGAGTGTCTTCAACTCTTAGTCTGATAGGATCTTTATGTAGTTGGCTTTCAATACCCTTATGTTTCGCCGTGCTTCCTATTCAAATTTTAAGCCCTTGTGCCAATCAATGTGATAAAATCTTTATGTAGTTAGCTTTCAATGGCTTTATGTTTCAATGTGATCCCTGTTCAAATTGTAAGCCCTTGTGCCAACCAAGTTAATGCATACACAGAGAGAGATATATAGTATGTGAAAGACAATATGAATAGACACTAAAATTCATAGGATTTAAGAAATTAATAACTCAGGACAATTTGAGGAGGAAGAATCAGGTGGTGGTCAACCATTGTTATATGTGTTTGTGTGATGAAGAGACA
>JAOTQH010247032.1:3222-21927 GCA_025631255.1 Cornus kousa | reverse complement strand
CGTCACTAATGACGTGGCCTAGGTACGGACAAACCTTATATTTGATTGCCAATTCCAACCCAGTTTGACCAATTACCGCCTAGTTAGAATGTTGACATACGTGAAGCATTTTTCCAGAAGAAAGATATAATTTCCTGTGGAAGATAAAGAGATTTTACGGAGAAAATTCCCTTGTATAAATCTACAGATAAAGGAAAACATTTAGTTTCCGAAAACAGATATATTTTATTTTCTTTTCTCTTTTTTTCCTTCCTTATTTGTACGAACTTAATTTTTAAGAGGAATATAAAGATTAAACAATAAAATTTGAGCAATGATATATATGTCGATGCCTATGTTGCGTTTGGAATTATCGAAGCTTTGAAACTTGAATTATAATTGCAGTTAGTTTCAACTTTGAATTAATTTTTTTTAATTATAAATTCAAGACCAATTTAATGCTTTCAAACATATTACTGTATTAGATTATTTGTCTAACAACAGTGTGATACACTTGGGGACACCCAATTATTTGTCCAAACAATAAAAAAAAATATAGAGCAGTGATATACTTGCCAATAAGTTTTAATTTTAATTTTAATTTTATTTATTTATTTCTTTTCACTAAGGCTAAGCCAAAGCAGCAATAAAGAGGCATAAAGTCAAGCTAGAAAAAATATACAAATCTTGAAACATAGATAAAAAATGAAAAACAAGCTCCATTTGAGGAGGAAATAGAATCCAAAACTCTGCAAACGAAATTACTATGGGAGAACGCAACAAACAGGAGAGATCCAAGGTCTGGCCATTATCATGGCAACCGCTCCAAAGTTAAAGCCACAAGACGCTCCGACACACAAAACTTCGCACAAAATCAAATCAAAGAGAAAATGATCCAATCTAGGCAGGAAAAAACCCAAAACCGACCTAGATCAGAGATCTAGCCGGAGAAAAACAAACAGATCCGCCCATGCGAGCCGAAAACAAACCAAACAGGAACTAATTTAGCTAAACAAAACAAAAAATGGCGTAAAAAAACACCCCAAGAGTTTATATTGCAGTTGTGGAAGGCGACTAGCACCTCCCCACTCCCATGGAAGGGAAGAGGGAGCAACTGAAGGAAGAAGACAAAGGCTGGGTTAGAGAGAGGTGGGAGCGTTTTTCAGAACTCTTCAATGATTAGTGAAGTTTTCTTTTTTACACCCATGATTAGTGAAGTTAGGGAGTTGGTTATTAATGCAGAAAAAAATAATGTTGATCAATTTCGAACACGAACCAAACAACCCAAATAATACGGGCTTAATGTTGGGCTAGCATCACGCATGCATCTTTAAAACGATTAACCTGATTAATTTTAACTCACTGTTTGCTTGTGTGATGATTGCCACTAGGGAGAATATAGGAATAGGATTATCCGATTTTTACGAACCGTTGTGGTTGGAAGCCCAAATCCACCTCTATAGGCTTTACCCGCCATGTTCTAAACAAATTTCCCTTTCGAAATGCGCACCAAAATCCAAACCAAAACGAGAACCAAATTCAAAATCGTAATGCCCACATTGTGAGGAATTATTATTATCTTAAAAGGAACACAAAAGCAACAACCAAGAACCAAATTACTCACTGTTCGTGAATGCGAGCACTGTGGTGGAGAATTCTCGAACCCTAAATCATCGGCACTTCATTCTCCAGGCAAGTCTATTGTAAAACAAATCATGCTGTGTGTATATAATTGTATTTATACATAATTTCTACATTACGACTGCATATCCAGAGGCATTGCAATCTAATATAAAACAAAAATTTGTGTGTGAATTTGTATGTGTGTCAGTGTGTATATATCAGGCTTTAATTTTATCCTTGGTTGATTGATGCTTATTACTCTGAAATCTGAATTGATTGTGTTGATTATTATCAGATTAGGTTTTCTATGAATGTCAAAGTGATCCATAAACCTACTGTTGCCTTTTGGCTGGCATAAAACGATGACATCCAGTTGACATTTGTTTAGATAACTCTGCTTACATCTTGTATTTCACCTTTTATTTGAAATTAAAATATTTATTTTGTTGATATTTGATGAGCATAGTGTTCATAATTGTGAGTGTGATTTTTATTTCTCAATTGATAATTTTAATATAGGTTGCTGACAATGATTTCTATAAGATCGTGGAAAATTTGGATGGAAAAGTCAGTGTTATGTGAATTTATATACCTAAAAAAAGAGAGCTACTTTTATGTTTGGTTTCTCCTACGTTCTTCTCATTTTTTCCGTGTTCATTTTCCATTCTTAAAGATTTTGTTCAGAAAATCACTTGTAATAGTCACTGTTTAGACATTGTGTTCATTTACCATTACTCAGCTATTCATTCTTTTTTCTTTTTGTTTGTGTAAAGAAAAAAAGAAAAGTTAAAGAAAATGAAGATTGTTTGGCTCAAAGTCGTCCACAGCTTCCAAGTTCCACAACTCTTTCAGAAAGGTAACTTGTATGGTCTGTCTCGGTCGAGATGGGCACTAAGTACACACAGTTAGTTGGCTTTCTAAGTTGTTAAAATTGTTCATATGCCTAGAAAAGAAATGATTATTAGTTCACAAGAAAATCAAGTTAATAATAATATCAATATGTAACTTTTACTCCCATTATTACCGAGTCATGTCTACTACCAAGGAGTAGACCTTAGTTTTTACATAGATTATTCATAATATTAAGAGAATGACCACTTTTGTTATTATTTTCCACTCATGCTCATTGTGACATCACCGCTCGGCACTCAGATAATGGTAGCAAACCAGATGATCAGCTCTTCTTCCTGCCTTCTAGAGCTCCAACACCAAGTCTACAAAGCAAACAATGGAAATAGGTAAGGTCAGTTACCAAAATGTTAGGAATTTTAATGAACACACTACACTTTATGTAGGAAAATATATACTATAATAATTTAGTCACATTAGTGCTCCACAAGTAGTTAGAAACTTATATAGTGACACATTTTTTTTTGTGAAATTATAGAAATAAGAATGTAAGACTAGAACAGGGCCATATAGGAGGTCTCTTTTTTGTACTAATTAAGAATAGAAAAAGGCAGAATTACATCATTGTCAAACCAAAAATGATTTTGTAAATGCCAACATCTATGTGGACCACATTGTAGGTTGCCCACATTCAAATTATAATTACCATAAAGTCATAAAAAAATGAACATTCCATAATGGATTCTGGGCATGGTGTATATATATACTTACAGTTTGCATCTGTATTGATCCAGCATTCCCTGTTTCCATTTAAAACGCTCCCACTGAGTGTGACTTGGGGTGGGTTAGACCGGCTCTTGAGGCGTCGTATTCTCACTTTTGAGATGGCTCTCTGAGGAATTATTATGATATCTTCGTCTGGAGAAAATTGATCTCCATTGGTGCACACCTCTTCATAGTTGTTCTTGATCTCTTTGTGGGACATTTCATAATTTTGAATACCTGTTGAACTTTCAGGATGGACTTTCCTGCGGAACATATGTAAGATCTGCAAGCCCCAGATCATGGAATAAGGAAATTTAACTGAAAATGAATAACTGAACATTTAGATATATGTAGGATTAAATTCAGTAAAATACTTTGAAAGGCTTATTATTTCATATTTCTCTACATAAATTATGTGAAGTACTGCAGATATTTCAAATTTGTTTATCTAATGGGCTGTGTCATCAATCAAATGGAGACTAATTTTTTTGCTTTTAATTGTGGGTCTATTGGCAGAATTCCACATGACTGGGGTAATGTGCTCATGATATGCTTTGAAACAAGTTTTATTTTCAGTGTGTATGACCAAATGCTCTAGAAGCTTAACCTTATACTTATTGAGCAGTTGATTAGTGACACGGTATTAGAGCATGCAAGGGACCTAAGCTTGAATTTTACTGCCTACCTGAAACCTATAATTATTAGGTGGATATAAAATTTGAAATTATGATTATTTATTATTTATTTTTTTCACTGGTATTGTGTTATTGACTTAAGCTTTTTAAAGGCAGTTGATTCTTAACAATTAATAGTGGAGACTGTCTATACTTTTCAGTTCTCTCTACACCTATGATTTGAAAAATCAATTTAAGTTCACAGAGCCAGTTGTGATTCTTGTGAAATCACTGATGCAACTGGTGAGTCATACTGATGACACACACACACACATATATATATATATATATTAATTAGAAGATATTAAAGATTATAAATATTCAATTATAAGCAAATACAAGAACTAAAAGTGCGTGTAGTAACTGGGAACCTATCTCTCAATGTAAACATGAACAATCAGATGGTTGTGAATCATCTGATTAGTTTTGTTTACATTGTATTTTTTGTAAACAAAACACAGATGATTTTATAATGATCCCAGAAAAACAGTGTGAGAAGATGCAGTGTTCTGTGAGTTCAACATAGATAATCTAGCATTTGGTACTAGTAAGTGTACCTTGTGCAGTTTTGTCTCTGTTGAATTAGAATCTGCATTTCCTCCAGTAGCAGCTATGCTGGAGATCCGAGAGGAAGGAGGGAACATTCTTCTCTTCAGCATCTTTTTCATGAGGTGCACAGCAGATTTATCAGTTTCCTTCTCTGTTCGCTTTTCTCCTCTTTCAGATTTAGCTCCAGAAAAATTATCTTCTGTGCTTGTCCTCTGAAACAGCTCCCCAAGTGATACTCGATGTTCCTTCTTTGCCACTGTTATTTCAGGCAACTCAATTGCTGACTCAGAAACACAGCCTTGGAGTGAACAGATTATTGTACCACTCCCATTGGTCTCCGTGCTTTTGTTTGGCTGGCCACCAAGTGTAATTGTTTTAGCACGACTGCTTCTCCCAGTGCTAACATGACTATTTCTCCCAGATGACTCGTTATAACCATCTTCTTTACCTTCAACCTCTAGAACTGTCTCCAACTCGTAATTAATTAACTTCACTTTATCCTCTGTTACTTCACTTTCCTTTTTAGTTATGTTATCCAAGATGGGGAATGTTGGTGTTGGTGGATCAGTTATGACTGTGTCTGAACCAAGCGTACCTATGGTAAGGAAGCCATGGAAGAGCTCGGAGATTGCAGCTGATTCTTCTTCTTCATAGTCTTCTTCTTCTACTCTTGCTGCTTCTAGGCTGGTCAATGATTTTTGACGGCAATTGTCTCTTTGTGCTTTGCGTAAGGGCCTTGTGCCATAGTTTGACTTCTGGTGGTATTGTTGATCATCCACTAATGGCTGGCCTGAAAGACAAATACAAGAATGCCTTTACAGAAAATGTTAAACTAATTGAAATGGTGGTGAGGTTTAACGGTGGGGGGGATTTTACCAGTGCATTTTGCAGGAATGTCACTCCTGAGCTTCTTTGAATGTGTCTCAAAAAATTGGAGGCAACTTATCGCTTGTTTTTATGTATAGCACAAGTGTCACTATTCATTGGTTTGTTAATACCGACTCTTATGGATTTATTTTATGTTTATATCAAATTTGTACTCCAGCTTGAAAAATGAGGCATTAGAAGTTGCCAAGTCTACACTCTAGAGGTCCTGTTTAGTCACTTCTGTTTTTAGTTTTGTGAAGCTTCCTTTATGCTCGAAGCTGTCTTTCCTTGGCATCCACCTAAGCTATCAAGTTTCCCATGATCTACTATTTGAAAACTAGATTTGTATAACCTTAGCGCGACTATTCTGACATCCAACCAATAACAAAGTTTAATGATGCACCTACGGTATGACTCTGATTGCTTGTTCATCAACATGACTGCTACTACTCTAAGTGATGCATGCCTAGAAAAACATCGTAGCAGGAAATATGAGAAGAAGAACCCTGGACTTACTGAAGGGAAAGTCCTTGAGTGGTTCATTGCTATTTTGCTTCAATTTACGATGCGTCCAACAAAGTAACTGCAATGAAGAAATACAATGATGAATTTAGAAAGAATTGGAGGTAGCTTTGGCCTTACCAAGTGAGAGAATTTGGACTTACCCTCATTTTTCTTTTGATTTCTCCACCAAGCTTGATGTTTGATCTTCTTGGTAGTAAGGAAGGGGTGAGAGAAGTTGATTTCTATAAGTAGGTCTATGACTTACTTTTTAATGGTGCCTGAGGTAGGAGCAGGTGGAGAGAAACATTAAGAAAGTTGTAAGATTTGGCTGGCTAGTTTTTTGTCAAGTCAAATTATGGGGCCAAAATAGGAATGGGCTCAGGACCCCACAAGCCGATGTTTTTATCTGATCCCATGCAATTATGTTCTTGTATGAGTTTGGTTGCATTGCGTATTCCTACATGGTTAGTAATTCTGTCACTGCACCTATCTTCAAGGCATAACTTTCATCATACATCCATCACAGTGCGCATTCAATGGAGTAAAATAGCTTTTCAAGATGCATGTGAACATGTTTCAGGGGTGCCTTGTTGCAGTTGTTCAAGTGGCTTTCCACATTTGACATGTTTTTGTTCATGCACTGTCTGCATGGGGGTAATAATGGATTTTCCATTCTCATAAATATAAATATTTTACTAGGTATATGATAGTTGGACCCCACACGGACAGGAGGGAGTCTAGAGAATATTTTGTTGAATCTAATAGGTTCAAAGATAATATGACGAAGTAAAAGATCTTTTTCCATTACGAACCTTAAAGTTTTAATTCGTAATACTAGATTGACAGGAGTGTTTAATTCTTTTAAATTGGTCTTGAAAGGACCCTTATCTGGTATACTGATATAACTTTAATTGCCTTAATCTATAATAAAGACTTTTCAAGTGTTGCTGGAAACTTATACCTTACCGTGTCTATGAACAGGTCATGCTCTGATCAGATATGGTATGTCATTGCAGGTATGACCAAACCTTAAATATGCTTGATTTGAACTACTGTTCTGTGTTCCACTGTGTAGCACTTGCTCTGATATATTTTGGTTTCAAGTAGTAACCTTTATGTTTTTTGCCATTTTACTAATTGTGATTGATGAAAATGTATTATTAACCATTATATCTTTGTTCCAGCTTTGCATTTAATTTAACCCCACATCTCTTTGCCAATTTTTCACGTGCGTCAGTAAACTTGCCATGTGTGATCAATTCATCTTCATAGCCATTAGCCCGTCATGTTCATAAAAGACGTACTGGAAATGTGTTCTATTTCATAGAAGTGGCCCTACTGGAACATGTCTCTCAGCTTTGAAGAAATTTGGTGCACCCCACATGCATTTTTATGAATAAGAGTTAGCTGACAAAAGAGAAAAGTTTTTTTACATGGAGAGACAGTATCAAGCCAGACCACTCTTGATGGGCACAAACATCTTTAAGAATTCTTTAATAATTTATGGTTGACAACAGATGTGCACAACCTTTTATTAATTTTTGAGATTATTTTATAAACAAGGGGCAAAAGGGAATATACTTTATTTTAATCTGTCAAGAAGATAGATGTTAATCCTACTTGTGTTAGAAGTTCCTTCATCTCTCTTATTCACGGTCTTTAGATCTCCCAAGACCGTGGGAAAAACACATCAATTTTAGATGAACCTGATACTAATTCTGCTTGACGACTTGGACGCAAGAAAACCGAACAGCCATAAGTAGTTGTTTAGAGGATTAAACTACTGATTTTTTATACTCTAAATTGCTTTTTTATCTAGCTGGAAGTAAAAAAAAAAAAAGAGAGAAAGAAGTGGAGAAAGCTGAAAGACCTGTAAATTGTAATTATTTGGAATTTCTCTATGACCACCTTTCATTTCCAATGGAAATGCCCGACTTAAAACTCTTTGCAGTGGAGAAATTAGAAGTTATACTATGAAAAATTTTGTCAATTATTTCCTATTTTCTACGAACTGTCCTGATATATTCATCAATCAAACAGAATCTTTACTACCTCTGACATGATCAATCACTGACTCAACTCGACTAAACTACAATTAAGTCATAGATTCCGAGTTTATAAAAATAAAACATAGAATGGTGATGTATCTCTCTTATTCTAGAGTACATATCACATTTATTACTAGAACATCTATCCTGTATATTTTCGAAGCTCTATGTTCACTGACGATCTTGAAGTTTTTTGATACTGCATAATTCTGTACTTGTCAGTGTATGGGTAGGGAGCTGTTACTCAAATATCTATCCTTTATATTTTCTAAGCTCTATGTTCTCTGACAATCCAAGGTTTTTTTTATACTGCATAATTCCCGAAATCCTAAATTTGTCAGTGTATGGGAAGGGAGTGTTCCTTGGTAGCTGATCTGTAGAAACAGCCCTTCCATGCTTCGACATGCATGCTTCATGAAATTATTTCCACTGATTACGACTCTTTACAATCCCATCTATCTAATGGCATTAGGATTTGAAAAATGTCACCCGGTTAATTATGCCACAATAATGACCAAAATCAATGCCAATATATGTACTATTGATCAATGTATATGTTATTTTATCTTAACCAATATGAATTGAAATCTCAATTTCCTGGTTGATTTGTTAGAGCCTAAGAAGCACGGATACGATACGACACTACAAATCCTAAAAAATTAGGACATAGTCATGGCAGGGACACAATGAATAATATATATATATATATATATATATGGTGTTGTACTTTAAGAAATTAAGAGTAATATTATTTTTTATCAACCTAATAATGAAAAAAAAATTGTGTTCTGCTGGGAAAAAGTAAGAATGATAGAAAGAGGGTTAAAAAAGAGAAAAAAGAAGAAGAAAGAAACAAAGAGGATTAGGGTTTTGTTAGAAAAAGAATTAGGGCTAAGTTAGTAAGAATCCATAGAAGAGAAAAAGTTCATGGAAACAAGAGGAAAAAGGAAAAAGAGACACAAAAAGAATTTCGTTGTGAAAGGAAAAAAAGAAGTATCTAGGGTTTGTGAAGAAGAAGAAGAAGAAAAGAGGACAAAGAAGAGAGAGAGAGAGAGAGAGAGAGACCATCCACCGGGAGTGAAGCTTGGTCGGTGGGAGAACAAGAGAGAGTCAAAGATGATCTGCAAGAGTTTGAACCCTTGAACTAAAATATAAGCATAAAAATCTGGTTGTTTATTGTTTTATAAAACAACTTCTTTTAAGTAATTATGTAATGACCATCATATTACTAAAAGCTATTAAACAACTCTTCATATTTACATTTAAACCTATATGTCTTTCTTTCTAAAACTTTCTTAAAATACCCAAGTGCCTTATCAAAATAAACAAGCAAATAAATAAGACACGCATGTCGGATCAGACACGCATCCATGACGTGTCCGACAAGTGTCCACGGTGTGTCCATGCCGTGTCCGAATATTCAAAAAGATAAAAAAAATTCAGACACATTTTTTGACGTGTCCGACACGTGTCAGGCGTGTTTGGCGCATACCGGTGTCCGACACGGATTCTTTGCCCTTTTATGCGTGTCCGTGCTTCCTAGGTTAGAGTGAAATCGCAGCAGGTGATCTAAGAGAACTGGGCCATATGATAATAGTGTGTTTCTTTTTATTACTAGCTTGGATCACTAGAAGTTGTTAAGCAGCATGAACAGCAAGCCTTAGAAAATGTGTAAATATGATTTTAGGAAGCACAGCAACAGAAACCAAACCACTTGTTCTGGCGGCCTTATTAGCATAAACTTTTTGTGTATTTGAATGCATTCTTGAATATCTATCAGCAAGAAAATGCATTCTTCAATACAAATTGTTAGAACACAGATCAGTAGACTATCTTTTTGTCATATTTCTGCTGTTTTTATGTGAATTATGCACATATAATCCTGTATCAATTATTTTTATGGTTATTGTTGCGCTTTGACTTATTTTAGATTTAACAAGGGCAGTCCATAAAGCAAGTATTAAGATCCTATTCTCCACCATCATGATTTTTGCATATAGTTGCCATATTTAACAAAATCTTTTTAGTTGTATTTTATGATTGTCTTAAATGTATATTGTTTGACTCTAACGTTTAAATCACTACTTGTCTGAACGGTGTTGTACGAAAAAAGAAGAAGAAGAGGTTATGGTGTTATTTCTAAGCTTTAGATATGGAGTTATTGTTTTGTAAAACAGTGACCTCCCAATTTGGGGAGGATTTTCATGTGGGTGTCTGCCAACTTTCCAATTGGATGGAAAATATATCTCTCTCTCTCTCTCTATATATATATATAGATGGGTTGTGAAATAATTGAGGTCAAGTGATTTCTATGTCATCCTTTTTTTATTCCTGAATGATGTCATCCTCTTTTAGGCAGGCCAACGAAATGCAAAAATACAAAGTGATCATGGACCATTTCCTGCCACTGACAAGAGGGAACCAACTCTGAAGGAGACTTTTAAAATATAATGTGATGATGGACAATTTTCAATGTGTTGAGGGTTCAGCTATCTATGGGACAACGTGAGTGAGTTATTTGTCACGATAAAAAAAATACATATACTCACCCTATCTCTCTATACATTAATCTACATATATGTTTTTTTTATACATATATATTAAATTGAAACTATGCACAATTCTGCATCAAAAGGCATAAATCTACACAAAAATTAACAGAGCTCTAATTTTTTATGATAAGGAGTAGTTAGAACTGACTGTTCGGCCTAGATAGAGAAATTGGTAGGCAGAAATGGATTTGAAGAAGGGCAGGGATCTAAAACAAAAATAAAGAACCCTTAATCTTTTCCGAGAAGTCCACACTCTCATATATCTTCTGATGGTAACGTTAGTGTCTAATACTTCTATCCTTTAGCTCAAGTGGTATTAACTATTATCACCCTCTCCTGCTGTATGAGCTAGGGTCCAAATCACCATTATGGACAATAATGGAGTGTTTGGGTGGTTCTTTGTGAATGTCTTACATACCAAAAATTCAAAAGGGGATAAATAAAAATCTAATGAGACCCATCTTAAATAATCTCATTTATTCCCATTAACCTTAATGTTGTCATCATCATTGTCTAATGATTTTGGAATGACTCCATCTATTTTGACATAATAGTTTCCATAACTTTATCAATTCTACGGTTATAACAACCACCTAAAAAGTATCCATCACTATCGCGAGAGTCAAACTTTTTTCTATTCCACAAGAAATAACATGAACTTCCAAACGTCATTACTTGGGATTAGGTTTGTTAACTATATAGATCACAGTGTCTAATCAGTGTTTGGCCTGAAATAAACTTTGATCATGGTGTGATACTGAAAAGCAGTATTTACATCCTCAATACAAAAATGTGGAGGTCCAAAATTTGGGTTATTAATACATGAAGGATCCGGCATTCTGGATTGTTTGTTAGATGTCACTAAGAGATTGACTTAGATCTGGCCTTGGCAAACTTGTATGTGGTTAAGTCAGCACTACCAAACAGTCACTAAACAGGCACACAGATAGTGTCAAACATATATATGCTGTTAAGGTTGATTCACAATGACCCGATTTGGAATATGATTAGTGATACAATACTTGTGGATGTTAATGACTAGTGGTTCCACGCCTCACGATCGTGCGGTGGTGGATAATGTTGCCAGAAAGTTTAACAAATTAGGAAGTAAGCATTGTCTCTTCCTGTGCTTGTCAATGTAGAGTTCTCGTTGGACAATACATGCCAAATCGAGACATTGACCAAAAAATTTTTATTTTACTATTTCATTTTCAATTCTGAAGGCGTGTTTGGAGTCACTCTCTTCAATATATTTGAAGAGAACTGTTAGATACAGTTGCAGTTAACTGCGTCTCAGCTCATACCATCTAAGATCTGGAATAGTGGAATGTTAGAGTCACTTGTGTTATGCTTGATTATGAAATTTTAATTTTCTTTCTATGTTCTTATTCCAAATTAAATTAGATTAGTGGCAACCCTTGCAAAAAGATGGTTCTTATTGTATAAGTGTTAATACGTTTTGATGTGTGTTGTTTGCCTATAAATTGTCTTTATTGTGCTGATAGACTCTAGTTTTGTTCAGCTTAAACGTCTACTGGAGCAGCCACTTCCATTTTTTTTTTTTCTCGTAAAGAAGAGTAGAGCAGCTGTTTAGGCGATTTTTGTGGACGAGCCCTGACCTCAAATTACAAGTGGTTTCAAGGTGGCTTGGGAGGATGTTACTTGCTCTAAGTCTGTAGGTGGTCTGGGGATTAAGCCTCTTTATAGCTGGAACAATTCAGTCATGGCAAACCGCGTATACGGAATCTGTATCAGCCTTTTTCTTTCTCAATTGAGTGTGATGGGTTAAAAACAACCTACTAAAGAGGAAGAGCTTGTAGAAAAATTAAACTCCTGGAAGACTGGCCTTGTTCTCGGAGGACTTCAGGTTCAATGCAATTTGTCTAATGAGGTAAATATGGTATAAAAAATATCTTCCAGGTTGGTCTTCATAGAACAGCTAAAGTTAGAACAGGTTGGTATAAAATGTCTAATGTTGGCCTGTTTATATGCCTGTATCTCATTAGCTTATTCATCTCATCAGTAGCATGCCTGATCCTTGGGTGGGCCAACCTGAGGCTCACATAAGATCAACCTGATTCTTAACTCTCTCTCTCTCTCTCTTTTTTTCAAAAAAAAAAAATAAAAAAATAAAAAAATTATTTATTTTATTTATTTTTTTGATTTGATTTTAAAATGAGTTGGGTTCGGATTGGAAGTCAGGTTAGATTAAGTAGGTTGAAGGTGTCATACCTTGCATTGAGCCCCCATTGAACCATTAAATCACCCGACTCTATATCTAAGTTGCATCCCTAATTTTAAATTGTTCAATTATTCTTGAATTCTCAGATTTAAATCATTTTCTTGATTAAAAAAAAAACATGAAAAAAAGGTTCAACTCCTCGACCTTGGATCAATCATAGATTAGTAAAAGAGGAATTGTGCCGACTCATCCCTGTCGTAAGGAAAAGTGAAGTGTAATGTCTTTTGTCAGTGGACAAAGCCAACAAAAATAGTTGGAGACACTCTCGTCCCTATGTATTTGATCTTTGCATTTGTTTTACCCATAAAAAAAAGAAAAAGAAAAAAGAAAAAAAAAAAAGAGACCCATAAAAATGTCCAGCTACGTGGATAAGGCTTGTTAGCCAAAAACAGGGGCAGCTCAATGTAGCTCGGGCCTTAAGCGAAAAGAAAAAAGAAAGATAAAAAAAAATTAAAAAAATTGGCCTTTTCATATCATAATATGTAATATATTAATTATTAAATAATAATTAATTAAAAATCATCCTCCTTGCTTTAAAAAATATGGATAAAAATAGTCACAAGACTCGCAACTCACAAACAAATATACAAATATATGAAAAATATAGATATATACAAATTTATAATAACAAAAGTTAGTAAAACTAAAAAAATAATTAGAAAAAAAGAACAATATAACTTGATTTAAAAAGCCCCAATTCAATGCGACTGCAAATTCTTCAATAAAAAAAAAGTGTGTTCAAATTGAGACTAATGAATATCAAGTAGAGAAAAAAGAAAATTATAAAGTTGTAATGAGAGAGGACTGAGGAGGGGGTGACTTGTAAGTTGTAACTTGTTGAGTTTGCTGAGGGAGGAGAAAATTAATGAAACCGAGGAAGAAAAAAAGGTAAATAAATAAAATAAAAACTAGAAAAAGAGAATATGGAAAGTTTCTTCACTTCCCCATACAACGGCTAACATCTTTAATATTTATTGTGGTGCACCTTATCGAAAAAAAATATACAAGTGCTGGTGTAAAAAAAAACACGTGTATAAGATATACCAAGAAAAAAAAATTTATTTAAGAACATAATTATTTGGGCCGTGTGTGTAATGGTTAGGATTTACTAAACAACCGTGAATGAGGAGAGAAAAAATGAGTAATTTTAGGAGATAAACAAATTTCTCTTTGGTTAAAGTTTAATTAAAAGGCATGAATGATGATGGGGAGAGAGAAAAAAAAAAAAAAAAAAAACAAGAGTTAGTTTAGGAGACCAATTTTTTGGAATTAGTGTTTAATAATGTTAATTAGGAAACAATTACAATATAATTTATACAAGTGAATTATAATATTTTGGGGCTTTTTTATTGGCTGGCCTTAGGCGGCCACCTAAGGCTCGAGCCACCCCTAGTCATGACTCATAATATATTGTTGGCTCATGTTAAAAAATTATTTTATTGCATTTTTAAATATTTGCTGCTAAATTTTGGCTGCTAGACCCATAATTTCTTGTAGTGCACAATGGACATTCTTATAAACCTATATATTTGTGTGTGTGTGTGTGTGTGTGTGTGTAATGAATTGTTGCTCACGATGAACATGAAATTTATTCACCAAGTATGATGATAGTTGGATGTGATTCAAGTCTAAAAAAGATAGTTACTGTGATATTGTGACCCGTTGGATGGAAAAAAAAAAAATTTTGATTCATTTTTTGCTCATGGGTCGTGGACCTTAATTATTCTCTTATAGGCCGATATATAAGGACGTTTAGGGTTTGGAGTGCAGGAAGAGAGAGACTCTGAAATTCATACAAAAATAGAGTGAGGGACTGAAAATTATAATCTCCGATTTTACACATAGTGAAAACTTTCGCTGGATCCCAATCGTGGACGAAGGTTGTTGCTGAACCACATATAAATCTTTATGTTCTTTGTATAGTGTGTTTACTATTCTGTCATGATTTTTGATTCAACTTGGGTTCATTGCATTTGTCATAACGGTTACTAATTAACTTTATTGAAGGGTATTAAGGTTATGTAATCTCTAATAACTTAAACTTTTGGAGCACATAGTAGTTAATCATACTAGGACCAAAAAGGCCTCGAGTTCAAACTTCACCAACATGGTTGGACCAATATAAAACCTAAAACGAAATGAATATTGAATTTTCTAAAATACCCCTCTTAGTAACAAGTAAATTAAATTAATAAAATAACATTCTTCTATAATTTTTGTAAAAAAATGGCGGCGATGTTGATGAAGTATCAGGTCTCATTATCGATTTATGCTAAGTACAAACAATTATTTTGGAGGGGGTGTGTGTAACGACTCGAACCCGGGGTCCGAATCGTTAACCAGGTCCTTACCCTAAACCCGAGAATGCCTAAGGCTAAAATGGTCAACCAAGGCATGGAAATAAATGATATAACTCTAAATGAGTCATAATAGGTCAACATAAGTCATAATGGTCATTTGAACCCATGCCGCAAGGTTCTAGACCTAAGAACGAGAATTTCACACAATTGCCCCTTCAGTTCCAAAAATAGTTGGAGCAGTTCACACTCAAATGGTTATAACTCTTTCTACGAATGGAATCTGTGAATGGGATTGTACTATTGGAAAGCTGACTAAAAATCCTTTAGTTTAGACTTAAATTTGACCCAATTTGGAGTTGAAATGAGGGAGATATAATTGTTTGAAATCGGGGGTTCAAAGTTATCTCTAATATGCACTAGCAAATCGGAATGGCTATACCGGTCAACCGAAATGAACTACTGGTTGATCGAGTATGACTCCCAAGTGCTCCTAGCTACTATTTTTGGTTCCAAAAGATACCAGTCGACCGGATGAAGCTACCAGTCAACCGAAATGGCACAAAAAAATGTGTTTTTAACCACGTTTAAGTACCCAAACAACTTGGCATTCTAATGGCTTCATTTGAGACCTTTAATATGGTTAAAACCTACCCTAACACATCCATAAACATATAAACTACATCAAAATGTCACACAAGGAACATAGTTATGATTACAAGGCCACAAGTTACAAGCTTATACATATCATGTTAAGGCTTTACAAAAATGAAATTCCAATTACAAAAGATAGCCAAAATAGTCCTCTAATTCACCTAAGCTTGTGGGGGAACGTCGTCCGCCACTTCCTTTCTGTGACCTGAAAATAATGATGAAGGGGTGAGCACAACGGCTCAGTAGAAGGTGCCTAAGACACACCTCTTAATGACCCTTTGAATCCAAACAAAGCATAGAATACAAGGGGACGAGATCATACCATTTTGGGGGAAAAAAAATACAACAACAGCAACAGCAGCAACAACAACAACAACAATGCCATGCCAATGGAATGCAATGTCATGCAATGTCGCTCCCCTTTTTCAAAATATTTCCGTTTTACCGTTCCAAATCGTTAATGTAACCCGATCGATAACAGCTCTATGGCGTCACGAGAGAAGGATTGGCTAACTATCCCAGACCACAAGGCAGTTCCAGGGTGTCATTTTGGGCTTAGTTAGCTCAACTACGCTAGGATATCTCTCTAATTCTCTCTAAATCACATTAACACCACGGACCACTAGGCAGCTCCTAAGCGCGTGGGTTTTCACAAACCATTTCAAAACTTTTTCTCAAAATAATTTTTATTGCTTTTTAAAACATTTTTTTTTCCCTTTTTCATGCCCAATGGTAATGTATGAATTTTTGCAAGCCTTTCAATGCCACGATAATATAAACTTCTATACATAATATCAACATCATGCAAGCATGCTTAGAACATGAATTTTCACACAACATCACATTCTCATATTTATAAATCAGAGCATTTTAATAAGAAAGACATATAATGATAATTCAATCAAGCTCGTATATCTTTACCACAACTCAACTAAACATGTAATTTAGCATTAAAACACATAGGATACCTCTTCATGCTTGATATACATAAAAAATTATAATAGTCATAAAATAATTACACAATTTAGCATGCTTTTAGTCAAATTAAAAGGGAAATCCAAGAAGATGTGGCTTAGAAAACCCTTACCTCACAAATGGAGAGCAAACCAAGGAAAACCCCCAAAATTCGTAGATCTCAAGATGCTCTAAATGGAACTTTGCTCCGATTAAAACGAAGCCCACGTCGTGCTCGTCAACTTTGCCTTCGGTGTCAAAGTCAAATTCACAATAGCTTGGTGTAGATCTAAGGTTAAATTGGTGGAAGAAAAATAAAAAATAAAAAAGAAACTATAATAACATAGGGAAATGACGTGGGAGAGAGCCGATGAAAATGATCAACTAATGACCCTTTGGTCATTAGTTAAGGCTAAGGATGGTGGGTACGATGGCTTATATATATAAAAAAATATATTTCTTAACATTAATATACATATATACACACACACACACACATTAAACACTTGTAACCACATAATTAATCATACAACTAAGTAATCATGCACAAAATAATAATGCATGAAATGCAACAAACCCGAAAAATAGTCCTCGTGCACTACAACTTCGGTTGCGGGTCCCGCCTGGGACCTCTCGGCCCGAAAAATTGAAAAATGCCGAAATGGCCAACAATGCATTTATAAGAGTACTGAACTCAAATAAATACCCTAATAAACTCTCAAAACTCACCCTGACACACCCCATGGTGCCTGACACGTAAAACGAGACAGAGACAAAAATAATCCAGACAAATCAAAAAATCCTTGAAAAATGAAAAATCAAAAAAATGGGAAATATTACAAGGTGTGTGAGTACCAACTAGGAAAAATAATGACGGTGGTGATGGTGAAGGTAAAAGGCAGCAATAGTGTAGATAATGATGTTGGAAATCAATAATGGTAGTAGTGGTGGAAGGCAGCAGTGAAGGCGGTGGTGGTAGTGGAAGATAGTAAAGGTGTAAGTGGTGGTGGAAGGTGGCGATGGTGTTGACGACAGCGGCAATGTAGGTGGAAGGTGAAGGCAGTGTTGGCGGTAACAGTGACGATGGTGGTGGGAATGACGATGGTAGCAGTGGAGGTGAAGGTGGCGGAAATCGATGTGGCAGTGCAGGTGGCGATTAGGGCTGGCCTAGGCCCTCCATTTTGGGGGGGGGGGGGGGGGGGGAATTTTTAGCCTCTCAAATTTAGGATATTAGCCTAGGGCCTCCCGAAATGTTAGGCCTTTCAGGGCCGACTTTGGTGGCGGTGGCATTGATGGCGAGAGGGGTGTGGTGATGGAGGAGAAAGGCGGCGACAATGGTTGTGGTGGCAATGACAATGGTAGAGATGGCAAATCGATGGTAGTGGAAAGTAATGGAGGTGGCGATGGTAATTTTTATTCAACAGAAATGATCATTGCCCCTTTAAATTTCGTATCAAACATAGGAATGATTAAAATGGTTCTCCAGTATACACAACATAAGACTCCTATTTATTGTCCTCAGAGTTACTGTAGTAAATTTTTTTTATGTTTGTACACTGGAAAAGAAAAGAGAGAATAACAATAGTAACGAAAAAAAATAAAAAATGAAGATATGATAATATTAACTACTTATGGTGTTTATGAAGGAAAAAAAATAAAATAATAATAATCATAGAAAGAAAGGAGAGTAAATTATTTTCATAAATTTACAACCATACCCTTTTTTCATAGAGTTTGTCTTTTATAAAAATAATCAAAAATTTGGTAATAATAAAATTTCATTTAAAATACTACTTAAAAATTCTATTAATTTCCTCCCATTTTTAGAGATAGCAAAAATTACCATTCATATCTTATTTTATCCCTCGAAATCTTTCATTTTCCTTCTAATATTTCATGTCAAACACAATTTCGCATCACCCTCTATTACTAATATTTTCATTTCCTTCCATTTCTATTGTACCAAACTTTTCAATTTGTGCTTTTAATGCCTTTATAGTTGGGGGCTTTTTTGGTCTTCTATTTTAATTTAAATTTTTAGTTTTTTATTATCCAATTTGTATCCACGTCTTCTACTTTTTTTTCTTTCCTTTTTTTTTTGTGGGGGGGGGGGGGGGGGGGGGGGGGGGGGGGGGGGGGGGGTGGGGG